>CM069137.1:7866901-8076901 GCA_035221665.1 Okamejei kenojei | reverse complement strand
CTCAAGGAATTTGAAATTTGACCCCACATGTCATATTTGTGTGTGCAACTTTGTAAATATATATATATATATATATATATATATATATATATATATATATATATATGTGTGTGAATTCATATATTTATATATATATATATGTATATATGTATATATGTATATATGTATATATATATATATATATATATATATATATATATATATATATATATATATATATATATATATGCATATAATTATATGTATATAATTTTACTTCGGAGTCACGTGAGTGACTACGTGAAGAAGGCCCGCCTGGCGCTGGAACGGCATTACGTCGACGCTGACGGCAGAAGCAGGAGCTGCACAGACAGCTCCTGACAGAGGTAGGTTCGGAACCGGCAGGTAAGTGCAGTTGAAAAAATTTTTTTTAGGACTGGAAAACTCCGTGCCTGGTGGAAACCAGGATTTTAAAGGATTTTAAAAACAAACTAAAAGTTTAAATTGAACAGAAATACTCTGTTAAAACAACGGAGTTTTGAAAAGAATGTCCCAGGGGGAATACCCAGCGATCGGGACGAGAGATTAATTACGGGGCCGGTTCCGATACTGGTACCGTTAAAAATACGGGTAGAGAGGTTAAAAATGCTCCACAATCTTTTGGCAGGGAATTTTAAAAGTCAGAAAGGCTGTAATTTAAAAAGTTAATAAAATTCGCGATATGGGAGAAAGTACTCCAAAATATATAAAAGAGACAAGGGTCACAGTACCCAAACAGCCCAAAAAAGACCCTGAGGGGCTTGAATATACAAAATATGGCTATGTGCCAAATTGAGAATTGAACCCTGGATTAGGGTGGAGGAAGTCTCTTTGGATATAATTCCAAGTGGATCAGGGCTGCAAAAGACAGACCCTGCAAGTGGTGATGTGAATTATGAATGCACACCACAAATAAAAAAGTGAGGCCAGATGTGCCTGAGATAGCAAAAGATTTTGCTATATCTAAAGGAAGTGGTGAGGCTATGGAAGAAACCTAGCTGCCAACATTAATTATATGGTATCTCACCAACTTCAAGAATACGATAAAACTTTTATGTTTTATTAAAAAATCAACGGTAAATTTGTTTATAATATCCATGTCTCAAATAATATGAGATATAAGAAATACAATTTCAAAGTATTTCAAAATGGTGCAAATAAGTAATACTTTCAAAATAAAATAAATTGCCATCAGTTGTGGAGCTCAATAGGAAGAAATATATATAATTTACCGAATCTGCACTATAGGTTTGCAGATCAATACAAATCAGGATATATTAAACTCCTGATTATTATAGAATAAACCTGCCTTATGATAAATCAAAGATATTAATTACAAAAGAACAGACTACTGATCTTTAAACTTTGGGGAGAAAAACTATGATCCAATGAAAAATTTTGATAATGGATCAAAACAAAGGCAAAGATCTTTTTAACTTGCGGTGAAAAAACTATGATCCAATGAAAGATTTGATAATGGATCAAAACAAAGGCAGAAGTGGTATAATCCAAACATAGCCTTATCTAAACCTATATAATTGGGGAAAAGAAGGCTTGAAGTACGTTGAAAAGGTGCAAACATCTGGTTACAAAATAAGTTCATGAAATCTCCAATTATGGGGGATTACAGGTGTATTATGATTGTTAACCAATATAACTAAGGAAGGATTGGTTCACCTGTATAAGAAAACTTTAAAAAATGATTTCAGGTTTGCACTCAAAAGTAATTTTTAATAAGAAGGGGTACGTACATGTATATTATAAAATTACCTCAGTGTAAAGATTTCATGGTATAAACCATACAAAACATCATTATATTTACACTTTCACAGTGTAAGAAAATGGAAAAACTGTTGTGATTAACAAAGTGTTAATCAATATTACAGGTGCTTGAAATTAATTAAAGTGGGTCAAGCTGTGCAAGTTAAAACATTGTCCAAACAATCAATCAGTTCAAGGCTGTTAAACCGAACACTGAACAATTATACTGATAAAAGATCAGCACTTGCACTAATGAGGTCATGGTCATGGGTTATCTCGATTACATTTAAATTGGAAGAGATAAGAGCAGCTGCAAATTAGTGCCTGCCATTACAAACCTGGTGGGTGGGTAAGGACCTGACCCATTACATAAAGCATATGCTTAGGCATTAATAAAATATTTATAAATTACTATTCTGAATTTAGAAGTAATTCAAGCACCATAAGAGAGGGAGAACATTGTTCCATGATACAAATATGTCTAATTGTTGTTGACATACTTTGTCCCTCCATTAGGTTAGGTAAAAAATAAATAAGTTCCAAAAGAAGGAATACAGAAGCTTATAAGAATATGTATGCCTTGTGAAGAGGCTTATGCAAAATATCAAATGATACGTTATCATTATTAAAGTAATGTAAAAAAGGTTCATAAGCTGCTTCAACTATAAGATTAACAGCTGTTGCAAACTGAAGCAAGTGTTACAGATGGTGTACAGCTTCTGTGAATGTTTGGGTAAAGATAAGAATATTATCTATTCTTATAACAATAATTGATATGTCTCTTGTTCGGACTGCAGACAATAATACCAGGCGAACATAAATGGTTTGTCCTAAGAAATTTTCCAAACATTCGTATTAATTGTTGAAGTATAAGGAGTTATGGATTAAAAAGATCGATTGTTTTATTATGGAACTGTCCATGTCGTATCAAGATGAACAATACCACGGCTGTGGCATATGTTAACAATGGTCAAATTTGGGAGAAAAAACATATTGTCATTATTTTGCATTATTTACGATTAATCTGGTTGTATACAGATTAAATCACTGATCTTTCAAATGTTTCTTGTGGGTCACAAGATAAGTCAAATAACAATCATGGGATTATCTAAGTAAACAGATGTGGCATATTTTAAAGTTTAGTCCACCTGTTTATCTCTAAGGAAGAGACAATGGTATCGGAAGATAACAAATTTGGGAAAAAAAACACAAAAAAAAAACATATTGTTATTAATATGGATTACTTACGATTAATCTGATTGCATACAGATTAAATCACCGATCTTTCGAATATTTCTTGTGGGTAAACCAAGAACAGTGAAGGTGGATGCTTTTCTCCCAATTACATGAGGAAAAGTTTTCTTTGTGTTCCTCATTTTTTGTTTAATAGGGCAGTGTCTGATGAAAATGTAGCGGGACACTGCCAGAGGCATTTTGGTGGCCTAATACGGGTCCTTTATGGTTTCATAAATATTGTGTGATTTTGAACTGCTAGTGATGATTCATAGTGGCAGCAATTTATTGAAGTCAAAAAAGGGGTCTCGACCTAGGTCGTTGCCTGTCTCCCTTCGCTCTTTGGATGCTGCTGCACCCACTGGGATCTCCAGGTTTGAGAAACCCTGCAGTAATTTATTGTTGTACAAAAAACCTCCATGACATGAAAATATGAATTTTGACTATCTACAGGTTGACCAGACCATCACAACAGCTGATGGTCAAAGAAGTCTATGAATGTTAACCAATATAACAATATATTAATAAAATAATTATGTATAAAGAAGTGCTATACCTGCAATTTGCAGAAATAAGTCTAAAAAACGATATTTTGTTATAAGAAATTGGTGGTCTGTATATACAGTAAAGTTATTTTATCATATAGATATATGTGAATTCCTTGTGGATTGCATTTTCTAAGTATCTAATTGATAGAGCCAATAATAGGGCTCAGAGTGTTACCGTCTTATAAACGGACAATATTTTAACCAAGAAGTTATCAGATGCATTCATAATATCCCAAAAATGGAAAGGGATATATATGTAAATGTTAATAAATATATATATATAGGTGTGTGTGTGTATATAATATATGTATATATGTATATATATATATATGTATATATATATATATATGTATATATGTATTATATATATATGTGTGTATATATATATATATATATATGTATATATATATGATATATATATATGTGTATATGTATATATAATCTGTCCAAAATTGTAAAAAATATAAAGGCAGGAGATAAATAATCTTGAAATGCCTTAAGAAATGGACTCTAACTCTATCTATGATTCAAAAAACTTAAACATTGAAAATAATAATTCTGATAACTTTAGTATCAATATAAGAGTGCAAACATTGCAAATGTTACGTTATAATTGCATGTGGATACAAATTGCATTATCATATATGTTTATGAATCTACCAAACAAAGCACACCAAGAAGACCTGAAATGAAGGTAAACCTATAAGCATATCCTGCCGGCTTTAAGTTGTGTGTGTGTGTGTGTGTGTGTGAACATTGATGAAAATGTTGCAGTAGGTAAGAGTCTCTGTGGCAATGAGACTGCTTATTACACACAAAAACCACATTGGGTTCAGTAAAAACTGATGGTTATAGAGGAATGTATTTCTAGATGGTTAAAAATTGGATACATTCAGTAGGAACTAGACACTGAAAGGTGGAAAAATCACTCTGTTAATGAGGAAAATACATTCACAGGAATGGCACAGGATGAGCCACTCGAGCAAAGATGCAAGGCCGCAGGAGGCTGTAGATTACTGTTAAAGTAAAAAGGAACCAGTCATGGTGTCAGATTTAGACACGCAATGTTCGGTTCTCTATAATTGTTGCTTTGTCATGCCATAAAAAATATATATATCAATTGGTATTTGTGATAAACTTGCCTTTCAATGGAAAGGGCATTACTTTCATTTTTTATAATGTGAAAAATTTATCACATAACTTGAGGCAATGTTTGGGGGAAAATGTGTTATTCGCTCGTTATTGTGTTAAATGAGCCGTACTGTCGTATGGAATAAATTCTACGACACGAAAAACACAGAAAGCTTCAAACTCTTCACGTAGTCACTCACGTGACTCCGAAGTAAAATAGTAAGATTAAACGAGAACTTACCAGTTCGAAGTTTGATCGTTATTTTATGAGGAGTAACGATGAGGGATTACGTGCCCTCCACTCCCCACCCTCATGAAATAAATGATCATCTGGTAGTTCTAAATCTATGATGAGCCTTACTATCTTACTCCGGCTATTTGTGTTCTGTGTTTTTCATGCCGCTGCTTTGAAGTATGCCGTTCCAGCGCCAGGCGGGCCTTCTTCACGTAATCCCTCATCGTTACTCCTCATAAAATAACGATCAAACTTCGAACTGGTAAGTTCTCGTTTAATCTTACTATTATACATATAATTGGCTTGATGGTTTATGTACATCATCTGACAAATAAGATAAAGAGAGAAATAGTGTTGCATTAAATCAAAGTTGCTTTTGATCCATGAGAAGGAACTTTATCTATTTATCTCTAACTTGCCTCTCACCCACAAACACATATTCATATATATATATATATATATATATATATATATATATATATATATATATATATATATATATATATATATATATATATATATATATATATATACAATTTAATTTTGTGCACAGTGTGTGTTAAAGCAATACAAGGGAAATTGCACAATACAATAGAAGGGAAACTGCTCAAAGGAGGGGGCTGGGGCGGAGGGATGGGGGGGGGGGAATGGGCAGAAACAGGGGGAAAACATTTACAATAAAATTAACTAAAATATGTGAAGTGATAGATGAGCTATATCACACACTGTTCCCCTACAACACTGATTACACCAAAGATGATAGAGCGGATTACACTGCGAGAGGCTATAACGGAAGTCGTGTTTTGCTTTGAAAGATGGCGTCCGTGACGCTCCGTTACGTACTACGCCTCAGTGCGTTGGATGACTTAGGAGTGGAGGATCTTGCTCCGCTCGATGATCTTTGGTTTATCCTGTCGGCGGACAGTATGCGGTCAGCCATTGTGACCAGTCTTGCTGCCAGCATTGAGTGAAACATTAAAGAATTTTGTTGTAAGCGAAAAACTCTCAGGTTTTGTGCAGACCTAGAAAACGAACCCAGAAGTTACTGGGAAGCTAAAATGAAACCTAAAATAAAAATGTTGTTGTGCGATTGTGTTGAAGGCACTTACATTCCAAACTCTGAAATTAAAAGTAATTACACGAGTATAATACATTGTCAGCTGTTGATTCCAGCTACACATTAACTTCTTGAAACTGCCAGCTCAAAAGTCCATAAGCTCATAACTCAAGACTACTCTGCCATGCAATCATGGCTGATCTATCTTTCCCTCTCAATCCCATTGTGGAATTCTCTGCCTCAGAAGGCGGTGGAGGCCGGTTCTCTGGATACTTTCAAGGGAGAGTTAGATAGAGCTCTTAGAGATGGCGGAGTCAGGGGGTGTGGGGAGAGGGCAGAAACAGGGTACTGATTGGGGATGATCAGCCATGATCACGTGAATGGCGGTGCTGGCTTGAAGGGGCCGAATGGCCTACTCCGGCACCTATTGTCTATTGTCAATCTCCTACCTTAACCCCTGACACCTTTACTAACTAAGACCCTGTAAATGACCATTTTCAAAATACACAGTGATCCTTGCTAATCTCACCCCCAATGCCACCATAGCTCATGTCTTCATTAAATACCTAAACCCCCGTCAATCTCTGCCTCAAATTTACTTAACAACTGAATCCTCTTAGATAGAGGAATAACAAAAATGCACCTCATCACACAATCACAATCATCACAGACCCACCTCATGTTTCATACAAAGGGTGGTTGGTGGGCGCATGGAACAAGCTGCCAGAGGAGGTAGTTGAGGCAGGGACCATCCCAACATTTTAAAAACAGTTAGACAAGTACATGGATAGGGCAGGTTTGGAGGGATATGGACCAAACATGGGCAGGTGGGGACATTGTTGGCTGGTGTGGGCAAGTTGGGCTGAAGGACCTGTTTCCACACCGTATCACTCTGTGACTCGATGACTCTCTATTTGATTAGTACGTGTGCCAGGGTTTGTGGGGAGAAGGCAGGAGAATGGGGTTAGGAGGGAGAGAAAGATCAGCCATGATTGAATGGCTGTAGATTAACCATAATCCATATGTAGTCCAGCCGGATCTTCATCCCTACCCCGGACTATTGCTAACAGACTTGATGCTCACTACGGAGACGATAGCATGTAATGTTTCCTCCACTAGCGTTACAATAAAAAGCTACGAGTTGTTACTCCTGCATATGGGTCTCATTACACAACAATAGCGGAGTAGACTTGATGGGTCGAATAGGTTAATTCTGCTCCTAGAACTTTGGAATTTATGAACATCTCTCCCTGGGATTTTTAGATTAATAAACTAATAAAACAAATAAAATATCTGAAACATAGAACAGAAAATAGGTCCATTTGACCCTTCGGGCCAATACCACCATTTATTTTGATCATGGCTGATCATCCACAATCAGTAACCTGTGCCTGCCTTGTCCCCATATCCCTTGATTCTGCTCGCCCCTAGAGCTCTATCTAACTCTCTTTTAAATTCATCCAGCGAATTGGTCTATACTGCCGTCTGTGGCAGGGAATTCCATAAATTCACAACTCTCTGGGTGAAAAAGTTTTTTCTCACCTCAGTCTTAAATGACCTCCCCATTATTCTAAGACTGTGGCCCCTGGTTCTGGACTCACCCAACATTGGGAACATTTTTCCTGCATCTAGCTTGTCCGGTCCTTTAATAATTTTATTTGTTTCTATAAGATCTCCCCTCATCCTTCTCAACTCCAGTGAATACAAGCCTAGTCTTTTCAATCTTTCCTCATATGACAGTCCGGCCATCCCAGGGATCAATCTCGTGAACCTACTCTGCACTGCCTCAATCACAAGGATATCCTTCCTCAAATTAGGAGACCAAAACTGTACACAATACTCCAGATGTGGTCTCACCAGAGCCCTATACAACTGCAGAAGAACCTCTTTACTCCCATACTGAAATCTTCTTGTTATGAAGGCCAACATTCCATTAGCTTTCTTCATTGCCTGCTGTACCTGTAAGCCAACTTTCAGTGACCGGTGTACAAGGACACCCAAGTCTCGCTGCACCTCCCCCTTACCTAATCTAACCCCATTGAGATAATAATCTGCCCCCTTGTTTTTGCCGCCAAAGTGGATAACCTCACATTTATCTATATTATACTGCATCTGCCACGCATCTGCCCACTCACTCAACCTGTCCAGGTCACCCTGCAACCTCCTAACATCCTCTTCACAGTTCACACTGCCACCCAGCTTTGTGTCATCCGCAAACTTGCTAGTGTTGCTCCTAATTCCCTCTTTCAAATCATTAATATATATGGTAAACAGTTGCAGCCCCAACACCGAGCCTTGCGGCACTCCACTCGCCACTGCCTGCCATTCTGAAAAGGACCCGTTCACTCCTACTCTTTGCTTCCAGTCTGCCAACCAATTTTGTATCCATGTCAAACCCTACCCCCAATACCATGTGCTCTAATTTTAGTGACCAGTCTCCCGTGCGGGACCTTATCAAAGGCTTTCTGAAAGTCTAGATACACTACATCCACTGGCACCCCTTCATCCATTTTACTTGTCACATCCTCAAAAAATTCCAGAAGATTAGTCAAGCATGATTTCGCTTTCATAAATCCATGTTGACTTGGACTAATCCTTTTACTGCTATCCAAATGCCCCATTATTCCCTCTTTAATAATTGACGCCAGCATCTTTCCCACCACCGGTCAGGCTAACTGGTCTGTAATTCCCTGTTTTCTCTCTCGCTCCTTTCTTGAAAAGTGGGATAATATTAGCTATCCTCCATCCACAGGAACTGATCCTGAATCTATTGAACATTGGAAAATGATCACCAATGGGTCCACTATTTCTAAAACTAATCATATTATGATTACATGATGACGTGCTGCGCTGTTAGCTGGTCTGCTCCACACACGCAGGCTGCTGATGAACGCAGCTCCCAGCGATGCATGTTGGCGTTGAACCGGCCAATCCCTGCACGGAGCCGGTTCAGGGCAACCCACTCTTTGCGGGGCAGGTCCAAGCCGGGTGGGGTTGCAGTGTTTGGGACGTAGGAGTGTTGCAAATCATTCTACGTCGTTGCTTCCTTCTCATACTTTGGGCATTTCTGACGAGGGCAAGGTTTGTTCAACCCCAACCCCAATGGCACTGAGCTGGTTGCCTGGTGTTTCCAGTGCATCACACCCATTGTGAGCAAGAAGACACGTAGAAGGCAACAGATGTTGAGCCATTGAGTCACACACTCACACTGCACGGAAATAGGACCTTCAGCCCAACTTGCCCTGGCCGACCAAAATGCCCCATCCAAGCTAGTCCCATTTGCCCACGTCTGGCCCAAGTCAGGGCCACAGTTTAAGAATAAGGGGTAAGCCATTTAGAACGGAGACGAGGAAACACTTTTTCTCACAGAGAGTGGTGAGTCTGTGGAATTCTCTGCCTCAGAGGGCGGTGGAGGCAGGTTCTCTGGATGCTTTCAAGAGAGAGCTGGATAGGGCTCTTAAAAATAGCGGAGTCAGGGGATATGGGGAGAAGGCAGGAACGGGGTACTGATTGGGGATGATCAGTCATGATCACATTGAATGGCGGTGCTGGCTCGAAGGGCCAAATGGCCTACTCCTGCACCTATTGTCTATTGTCTATTGTCTCTCTGAACCTTTCCTATCCATGTACCTGTCCAGGTTACTCCAGCCTTTTGTGTCTATCTTCGGTTTAAATCAGCATCTGCAGTTCATGCCTGCACATATTGCCTGCTCCACTGCAAAAACTACTCAAGGTATGTCTGCTTTGTCGAGGTTCTCCTCCTCTCTCCGACGAGAGTTCTGCAGCACCATCTCTTGCTGCTCCCCCTCTGTGGATCCCTTCCCATTCCCACACTGATCTTTCTGTCCTGGGCCTCCTCTATTTTCAGATTGAGGCTAAACGCAAATTGGAGGAACAGCATCTCATATTTCGGTTGTAGACAAAAATAATGGAGAAACTCAGCGGGTGAGGCAGCATCTATGGAGCGAAAGAAATAGGCAACGTTTCGGGTCGAAACCCTTCTTCAGACCTTCTTCTGAAGAAAGGTTTCGACCCGAAACGTTGCCTATTTCCTTCGCTCCATAGATACTGCCTCACCCGCTGAGTTTCTCCAGCATTTTTGCCTACCTTCGATTTTCCAGCATCTGCAGTTCCTTCTTAATCATATTTTGCTTGGGCAGCTTACAGCCCAGTGGTATGAATATTGATTTCTCTCACTTCAAGCAACCCCAGCATTCCCTTTCTCTCTCTGTCCCTAGCACCTGCATCTCATTTTCACCCAACAAACAGCTGACAGTGGCCTGTTTCTTTATCACCGTCATTTTTCACACTACTTCCTTCGAAGACTGGTGTGATCCAGCATTCTCCAGTGATTCTTACAGACGCTCCTTAGAAAGATGCACCAGAGCAGCCAACCATGCAGAACTTTATCAAGTGCCTTGCTGAAGTCCATATAGACAACTTCTATGGCTTTGCTCTCTAATCAATCTCTTTGGTTTAGAGTTTCGGGCTACAGCAGGGAAACAGGCCCTTCGGCCCTCCAAGTCCGAGCCGACGGCAATCACCCCGTGCACTAGCACTATTCTACACACTAGGGACAATTTACAATTTTTACTGAAGCGAAATAACCTACACGTCTATATGTCTTTGGCACGTGCGAGGCTCCCAGAGAAACCCCACGGGGAGAATGTACAAACCCCATACAGACAGCACCCGTAGTCAGGATCGAACCCAGGTCTCTGGCAGCAGTAGACTGTAAGGCAGCAACTCCACCGCTGGGCCACCATGACGGCCCTCTTCAAAAAACAGGTTAATAATAAACTTTATTTCAGACTCAAGGTCCAGACAAGGGGCAACATTATATAAAAAATGCATTGCATATGAAAAAAAATCACAATTATTACACTGTTAGCGTGTGTGTGTGTGTGTTCCACTCTGACAGTCGCCGTTCCAGTTGCTGGTGTGTGTGTGTGTGTGTGTGTGTGTGTGTGTGTGTGTGTGTGTGTGTGTGTGTGTCTGTGTGTGTGTGTGTGTGTGTGTGTGTGTGTGTGTGTGTGTGTGTGTGTGTGTGTGCGTGTGCGTGTGCGTGTGCGTGTGTGTGTGTGTGTGCATTTTTTTCTTGTTTATTATATTGTTTACAGTTTACACTTGATTTAGAACCAAATTGTGAAATATTTTCTGACACCATAGAGAAAGAAAAAAAAACAGTTGTTCTCCAGCGCGTTGGAAGGAACAGATGCTGATTTAAACCGAAGATAGACACAAAATACTGGAGTAACTCAGCGGGACAGGCAGCATCTCTGGAGAGAAGGAATGGGTGACGTTTCGGGTCGAGACCCTTCTTCAGACTCTAGTTGTTCTAGAGTATTGGATTAAGAAGGGGTTGGAGGTTACTAGTTCTATTTCAAAGGCCTTTAGTAACAATTCTGTGACTAATGATCTTTTACAATACATCGTTAACTCAGAAAACGGCTGTTTGAAGAACTTTGGACACTCGCACATTCTCTCTGGATGGAAGATACATGTACAGACTATCTCTCCAGGATGAAACTAATAAACAACGGAGATCCTTGGAGTTTTACCCTTGATTTACAATACTTCGAAATTGATAAATATCAGCACTAACGACAGTTCTAAGTTCATATGTTCCCGGAGCACAATTAAGCCATTCGGCTCATCAAGTCTAGATCACGATCATCATCGTTGAAAACATCAACGGACACGGTGCCTTACAAAGCTGTGTACGACAGTGATCGCAACCTACTGAAGTGTGGATGGCCGTTGGCTCGCTAGGAGCTCATCCACACTTTGACAGGTCTTGTTTTTGGTCCTGCTGGGGGTCCGCAGCCCCCTCCTCACCTGGCAAACCAGGTGGGGGAGACGGTTTAGTCGCCCACTATCCGACCATGGAGCAGGTAGCACGGGATTACATGGTACCCGTGGTGGCGGGGGGAGGAACTATCCCCAACCTGACCTGACCTGATCAAGTCTACCCCGCCATTCAATCATCTATCTTTCCCTCTCAACCCCATTCTCCTGCCTTCTCCCCATAACCTCTGACACCCAGACTAATCTAGAATCCGTCATTCTCCGCCTTCAAAATACCCACTGACTTGGCCTCCACAGCCCTTCTGTGACAATGAATTCCACAGATTCACCTCCCTCTGACTAAAGAAATTGTTCCTCATCTCCCTTGTAAAGGCACGTCCTTTGATTTTACTTCGGAGTCACGTGAGTGACTACGTGAAGACCCCGCCAGGACGCATGCGCGACATATCGTCGAACGCATTGCGGAAGCGACAGTCGGGAGGAGCGCCGCTCCTCCAGCGCGAATTTTGAAAAATTACTGAAGGTAAGTCTTACCTTTTCTGGTGAGAGTGGCGACTCGGTGTAATTTCTTTTTCAGGAGGAAGCACCATGGAGTCGCGCAAGGGAGAGCAGCAGCTGATACCGCTGCTGTGGAAGCAGCCAGCAGCGTGCCGTCTCTCCAGAGCTGCAGGTGCTGCCAGCAGCTGCCGGCTTCTCGCCGCTACAGACCGCAGGTGCGCCGCGGTCGGCGGCAAAACCACCCGGAAGTCGGACAGGTCCGTTGACTCGGCTGGGTCCGGACCTGAAGACACCCCATTCCCGGATAGGGACGGCGGGCGTCTTTCCCGCGGGAGCGGGTGGGGTGCAGTGCTCCAGCGTGACCTGCTTATGCAGGGGCAGAGTCACAGTGGGTCTCCTCGCAGACCCACGGCAGCATCCTTTCAAGGACTGCCAAATGTCTCACCCTCTTCGCAGGGGAGCATTAGGGGTCAGAGCTGGGCTGACCCTGAAGAAGGGGCAATGGCTGAACAGTCAACTGTGAGGGGTGCCAGAAGAGAGAGCAGCAGAAGATTGTGGGACACATGCTGTATCAACTCAAGAAGGACTGCCTATACAAAGCTGCAAGCCAGTAAAAAATACATGGCTACAAACCAGCTACAGGAGCAAGCCATTAACTTTATGGCTGGGAAGTACATTGCTCCAGAGAACTCCATTTCTCTTAAAGTACCAGCAGTCTATGACCCATCTGGGGCAACAGGAGCCCATCTATAAGGAGCCAGGAGGTGAAGCTCCAGAGGAAACTGCTGGCTGCTAAAATCACAGCAGTACCAGGACAACTGATGGGGTTGATTTGCCTGAAGAGTTACGTGATGCTCTAGCAGACTGTGTAATACTCAGTGGAGATTTACAGTTACAGGAAGAGCATCATCAAGAAGTGCGGAATTATGCAAGACAAGTAGCACACAGGCGCCAAAATTGCTGTTGGGGGACCTCCCGAAGCAGGTGAAAGACCTGCATGAGGAAGCCAAGGCTATAGGCCTGATCAAGGTGCCAAGCACCTCTAAAACCCACTATCAACAGCGGCAGCACCCCTACACACCCACCAGACATCGGTGCTATGGAAGACCATCTGGTGGTGAAAGCTCGAAGGCCGGCCCACCTGCACAGCGGTCTTTCAGACCATGGCCCAGCCTGGCCTTCATGGAAAACGCGCCAACCCCACAACGCAGCAACACAATACCAGAAGAAAACAACTGCGGAGACAACCCACACAACACCTGTAACCATGGAGGTAGGTGGGTCTGGTTGTCTTAAAAAACATTGCATGTCCGATTCATTAAAGTTGGGGGACGGTTGCACTTGTTTCATCATGTGTGCTGCACTTTACCTCTGAACTTTTACATACTCGGAAGTATTCAGAATTACAAAATTGAATTTGTATACGAACTACCGTCCCAGTTCAGCATACGCCTAGCAGGAAGTTCATACTTCACAAAAAGAGAGAACAGCAGGCCATGCTGAACTGTTAAGACTAAACACAAAAGGGATTGAGAAAACAATCAGAGAATTTCAAGAGTTCGTATCAAATATATTTATAAAAAACTAAAAAGATGGTGGTTGCCGTATCATTACAGATTTGACCGTACTAAATACTTCCGTTCAGTATGCCCATTTCAAAATAGACACGTTTGTCACACACAGGGTCATCGTAAATACCTGAAATTTATCTGGATGGGACAGCAATGGCAGTATGCCTTATCCAATGGGTTGTCATCAGCACCCAGGCTATTACAAATTTATTATAACCAGCTTTAGCATACTTAAAGAAACATAACCATATCGTCATGGCTTACCTTGATGATATTCTCATTGTAGGTGAAAATTGGTGGTATCAGCCACAACAGAGAGGTTTAACGTACATCCAGATAAATCAAAATTGGAACCCTCCACTACCATGGATTATTTGGGGTTCACTATTGACTCTGTTCATATGTCTATCACCTTGCCACCAAACAAAGTGACAGACTTGATAGGAGTATGCAAAAGCCTCACTGGCATCAGGGAACCATCCATTCGGCAAGGAGCAAGAGTGATTGGGAATTGGTGGCTGCGTTCCCAGCAGCACAATTGGACCACTCCATTATTAAAACCTGGAAGAGGGAAATTTTAGCTCTCAAAAATCATACAGGCCATTTCAATAGGCCTATGCAACTACCAGGGAAAGTAAATTAGAATTAAACTGGTGGATAGAAATGTTCCATATTATCCTAACCCCATCACCACATTCTATATCCCTAGGGTACATTACAGACTGATGCCAGTGCTAAAGGTTGGGGAGCAACTAATACCACCGCAAGTTGTGGTGGCAGATGAGTGCACAAAAATTATTCTGTTTAAAGCACTAGGAATTAATTATCTAGAAATGCTGGGAGCGTTTCATGGACTCAGGGCCTACTGCTCAGATGAGCACCAGTTGCATGTACGGTACAGATTGATACCACACTGGGGGCCTATATATAATCATATGGGTGAAATAAAGTCGATATCATGTGATGAATTGCCTAATAATATCTGGCACTGGTGTCTGGGAGAGAGATTTGGATCTCAACCACTTACCTTCCAGGTAAGCTAAATACAGTGGCAGACATCAGGTCACATAAATTCAACGACAACATTAAATGGATGTTGGATCGGAAAGTGTTTACAGATATTATAGACCGGTATGGGACACCAGATATCGACCTTTTTTCCATCCGGACTAATTCACCAACTACCAACATATGTTGCTTGGGAACCAGACCCAGGGGCAGCAGCGATGGACGATTTCTCGCTGCATTGGGGGGGGGGGGGGGGGGATTTGTTTTGCTATGCATTTTCCCCTTCTGCCTCATCAGACGAGTCTTACAATAATTAAACAAGACGCCGCAACGGGTACTATGGTTCCCCAACAGTACAAAGATGGTCTCAGAACCCTGCATCTGGATCAACAACGGCCAAGGAGGTTGGCACACCCCGTGCAGGAAAGTATCCGTGCCATGACTGTATGAACTTGTTGATTTGCAGTTTCTGAACAGGCCATTTCTGGGATACGGACTCTCCGACAGGACAATCAATGCCATCTCAGCGTCGTGCAGGGAGTCCACGAGAAGACAGTACCTGACATATGTCAGGAAATGGGAAGTGTTCAGCACCAGGACGAAACACTACATATGACTCAGCCACCAACACTGAAGTGCTGGAGTTCTGGCCACCCTTCATTTCGATGAAGGATTGAGTTACAGTGCCATTATTGTGCAAGGAGTGCCCTATCTAATATCTGGGCAGAGGGAGTGATCACCTGGCTATAGGATCACACCCACTAGTACCTAAACGAATGAGGGGTATTTGTACTCTATTCCCCCCAGGCCCAGATACACCTATATATGGGACATAGGTAGTACACCATGTTACGAGGATGGACACCAATATCGGGGCTCACTCTGGACAAACTAATATCCTAGATGGGAATGATTATGGCACTTGGATCAGCACAACGGGTCCAGTCCTTACACAAGCTAGAATAGGACGTCATGTCTGTCACAAATGGCAGATAACCTGCTACATACAGGGGGTACTTAAACAAGACTGACCCGGTTCCTTTGGCCAATATTAGAGTTCTGGCCTATCCTGCAGATAGTCGGCCCTGCATAGTGACACATACTTTCCAATATATAGTCACCAAGACACTTATGGGCACGGAGAGAGCTTTCTCATTAGCCATAAATGCCCTCACCTAAGGTCACAGTGCAAACCATATCCAGATGGTTCGGGTGGTATTACGTGCAGTGGTGAATACTAATGTTTCAAATCTCACTCCAACAGGGCTGCATCTACATCGGACGCTAGGATGATGGGAGTTCCTATGGACCACATCCTTGCCACAGCGGGGTGGAGCAATGAACGCATTCAATGCTTTATAATAAACCCGTGGCCGATCCTGAGACGTTTGCAGGGAAAAATTAAGTTCTGTAAAATAAATTACCCAATGTGGGGCATATTATTTTAGGTATGAATAATACCTTTATTGTTTTTCAGCACAGTGTTGTGTGTGAAATACGTTCATCCTCCGTCCCAGAATGGCAGTGTGTGAGCATGGTCTCGTTGCATGGCATGAAATCACAGAGCTTTGAAATCTTCACGTAGTCACTCACGTGACTCCGAAGTAAAATAGTAAGATTAAATGAGAACTTACCAGTTTGAAGTTTGATCTTTATTTTATGAGGAGTTACGATGAGGGATTACGTGCCCTCCGCTCCCAAAACCCTCTATTATAAAGTTCAACTGGTATGGAAGTTCTCTCTTATCTTACTATATTAGTCTACTCTGGTATCTGTGATTTCACACCAATGCTTTGAAGAATGTCGCGCATGCGTCCTGGCGGGGTCTTCACGTAATCCCTCATCGTAACTCCTCATAAAATAAAGATCAAACTTCAAACTGGTAAGTTCTCATTTAATCTTACTATTCTGAGGCTGCTCCCTCTAGCCCTGGACTTCCCCCACTTGCTGGAAACATCCTCTCCGCATCCACTCTATCCAAGCCTTTCACTATACGGCAAGTTTCAATGAGGTCCCCCCATCATCCTTCTAAACTCCAGCGAGTACAGGCCCAGTGCTGATAAACAGTGCAGAAGGGGAGGGTGGCTGGTTATTGACCCAATGGGAAGCTAAAATGAAACCTAAAATTAAAATGTTGCTGTGCGATTGTGTTGAAGGCACTTACATTCCAAACGCTGAAATTAAAAGTAATTGGCCGGGCGCAATACATTGTCAGCTGTTGCTTCCAGCTACACATTAACTTCTTGAAACTGCCAGCTCAAAAGTCCATAAGCTCATACGTTCTAGGTGCAGAATTAGGCCATTTCTGCCCATCAAGACTACTCCACTATTCAATCAAGGCTGACCTATCACTTCCTCTCAACCCCATTGTGGAATTCTCCGTCTCAGATGGCGGTGGAGGCCGGTTCTCTGGATACTTTCAAGAGAGAGTTAGATAGAGCTCTTAGAGATGGCAGAGTCAGGGGGTGTGGGGAGAAGGCAGGGACGGGGTACTGATTGTGGATGATCAGCCATGATCACATTGAATGGCGGCGCTGGCTCGAAGGGCCGAATGGACTACTCCTGCAGCTATTGTCTATTGTCACTCTCCTCCTACCTTAACCCCTGACACCTCTGCTAACTAAGACCCTGCAAATCACCACTTTCAAAGTACACAGTGATCCTTGCTAATCTCACCCCAATGCCACCATAGCTCATGTCTTCATTAAATACCTAAACCTACCTCATCAATCTCTGCCTCAAATTTACTTAACAACTGAATCCTCTTAGATAGAGAACTGCAAAAATGCACCTCATCACACGATCACAATCATCACAGACCCACCTCATGTTTTACACAAAGGGTGGTTGGTAGGTGCATGGAACGAGCTGCCTGATGAGGTAGTTGAGGCTGGGACCATCCCAACATTTAAGAAACAGTTAGACAAGTACATGGATAGGACAGGTTTGGAGGGATATGGACTAAACGTGGGCAGGTGGGACATTGTTGGCCGGTGTGGGCAAGTTGGGCCGAAGGACCTGTTTCCACACTGTATCACTCTGTGACTCGATGACTCTCTCTCTCTTGATTAGTACGTGTGCCAGGGTTTGTGGGGAGAAGGCAGGAGAATGGGGTTAGGAGGGAGAGAACGATCAGCCATGATTGAATGGCTGTAGATTAACCATATTAGCCTGCCTTTACTATATCCATCACCTCACATATTATGTATGTTGCACATTCCATATTGAGTCCAGTCCGGATCTTCATCCCTACCCCGGACTATTGCTAACAGACTTGATGCTCACCACGGAGACGATAGCATGTAATGTTTACTCCGCTTGCGTTACAATAAAAGACTATGAGTTGTTACTCCTGCGTATGGGTCTCATTACACAACAATGATGGAGTAGACTTGATGGGCCGAATGGCCTAATTCTGCTCCTAGAACTTAGGAATTTATGAACATCTCTCTCTGGGATTTTGAGATTAATAAACGAATAAAACAAATAAAATATCTGAAACATGGAAAAAGAGAAAATAGGTCAATTTGGCCCTTCGTGCCAACACCGCCATTCATTGTGATCATGGCTGATCATCCACAATCGGTAACCCGTGCCTGCCTTCTCCCCATATCCCTTGATTCCGCTCGCCCCTAGAGCTCTATCTAACTCTCTTTTAAATTCATCCAGTGAATTTGCCTCTACTGCCTTCTGTGGCCGAGAATTCCACAAATTCACAACTCTCTGGGTGAAAATGTTTTTTTCTCATCTCAGTTTTAAATGGCCTCCCCTTTATTCTAAGACTGTGCCCCCTGGTTCTGGACTCGCCCAACTCTGGGAACATTTTTCCTGCATCTAGCTTGTCCAGTCCTTTTATACATTTTATATGAAGAAGGGTCTCGATCCGAAACATCAAATAAGCTCTGAACAATAACAGTATTACTACTATTGCACTTTATCTGTTTATTTATGGTGTGTATATATGGTCTATGGTATATAGACACACTGAACCTTGATCTCCTGTTCTGTATTATGTTTACATATTCTGTTGTGCTGCATTAAGCAAGAATTTCATTACCCTATCTGGGACACATGACTCTTGACTCTTGACTTCAGACCGGTCCCATTGATTAAATTTTATCTCTTTTTGCTTTATTGTCATCTTTTCCTCGCTAACAATGATCTGTTCTACATATTCCTTCATCTTCGCACCCCTTTGGTGTCTCGTTTTCACACCGCACCCTTCCATATCTCTGTGTTTCCCTCTCCCCTGACTCTCAGTCTGAAGAAGGGTTTTGACTGCATAAGTTTTGTTCGATTGTTTTTTATGAAGCTCATAAGCAGTATATTGCTGCAGATATCAATCTCAGTGATTATGGGCCAGATATTTGTCACTCTCACTAATGCTACACGAGCTTTACTTAGAGTCACAGAGTCATAGAGTGATACAGTGTGGAAACAGGCCCAACCTGCCTACACCAGCCAACATGTACCATCTACACGAGTCCCACCAGCCTGCGTTTGGTCCATATCCCTACACACCTGTCCTATCATGTACCTGCCTAAATGTTTCTTAAACGTTGGGATAGTCCCAGCCTCAACTACCTCCACTGGCAGCTTGTTCCATACACCCACCTCCCTTTGTGTGAGAAAGATTCCTATTAAATCTTTTTCCCTTCACCTTAAACCTATGGCCTCTGGTCCTCGATTCACCAACTCTGGGCAAGAGATTCTGTGCATCTACACGATGTATTCCTCTCATGATTTTGTACACCTCTATAAGATCACCCCTCATCCTCCTGCGCTCTAAGGATAGGGTCCCAGCCACCTCAACCTCTCACTGTAGTTCAGAACCTCGAGTCCTGGCAACATCCGAGTAAATATTCTCTGTAACCTTTTCAGCTTGACCACATCTTTCCTATAACATGGTGCCCAGAAAAGTAGCGGCAACTAGAATGAAGCGCCATGGAGAGTTGCGAGAATTCTCGACCCGTAGGTGGGTCGCCAGGAAGTCCTAATGGGTTGCCAGGACGTTGAAGGTTCTCGGAGGTTCTCGTAGGTTGTAGCCGGTGCTGACCGGTGAATTTCATTGGCTCATTGGGAAAAAAAAGGTAGCAGTAGTTTCCAGAACAAAGGACTGGTAATGTTAAATGTCCGCCGAGTTTCACAGCCGTGTATCTCTGGCTTCTTAAAAGTTGTCTCCGCTCCTTCTCCCCGCTTCTCCCCTCTGTCTCCCCTTATCCCCTCTCCCCCTCTCTCATAGAATCATAGAAAATAGGTGCAGGAGTAGGCCATTCGGCCCTTCGAGCCTGCACCGCCATTCAACATGATCATGGCTGATCATCCAACTCAGTATCCTGTACCTGCCTTCTCTCCATACCCTCTGATCCCTTTAGCCACAAGGGCCACATCTAACTCCCTCTTAAATATAGCCAATGAATTGGCCTCAACTACCTTCAGTGGCAGAGAATTCCACAGATTCACCACTCTCTGTGTGAAAAATGATTTTCTCATCTCGGTCCTAAAAGACTTCCCCCCTTATCCTTAAACTGTAACCCCTTGTTCTGGAGTTCCCCAACATCGGGAACAATCTTCCTGCATCTAGCCTGTCCAACCCCTTAAGAATTTTGTAAGTCTCTATAAGATCCCCCCTCAATCTTCAAAATTCCAGCGAGTACAAGTCAAGTCTATCCAGTCTTTCTTCATATGGATGTCCTGCCATCCCAGGAATCAGTCTGGTGAACCTTCTCTGTACTCCCTCTATGGCAAGAATGTCTTTCCTCAGATTAGAAGACCAAAACTGTACGCAATACTCCAGATGTTGCGTCAACAAGACCTTATACAACTGCAGTAGAACCTCCCTGCTCCTATACTCAAATCCTTTTGCTATAAATGCCAACATACCATTTGCTTCCTTCACAGCCTGCTGCACCTGCATGCCTACTTTCAATGACTGGTGTACCATGACATCCAGGTCTCGTTGCATCTCACCTCTTCCTAATCTGCCACCATTCAGATAGTAGTCTACTTTCCTGTTTTTGCCACCAAAGTAGATAACCTCACATTTATCCACATTCTACTGCATCTGCCATGCATTTGCCTGCTCACCCAACCTATCCAAGTCACCTTGCAGCCTCCTAGCATCCTCCTCACAGCTGACACTTCCCCCCAGCTTCGTGTCATCCGCAAACTTGGAGATTTTGCATTCAATTCCCTCATCCAGATCATTAATATACATTGTAAATAGCTGGGGTCCCAGCACTGAGCCTTGCAGTACCCCACTAGTGACTGCCTGCCATTCTGTAAAGGACCCGTTTACTCCTACTCTTTGCTTCCTGTCTGCCAGCCAGTTCTCTTTCCACATCAATACTGAACACCCAATACCGTGTGCTTTAAGTTTATATACTAATCTTTTATGTGGGATCTTGTCGAAAGCCTTCTGAAAGTCCAGGTATTACACATCCACAGGTTCTCCCTTATCCACTCGTAGTTACATCCTCGGAAAATTCTATAAGATTCGTCAGACATGATTTACCTTTCATAAATCCATGCTGACTTTGTCCAATGATTTCACCACTTTCCAAATGTGCTGCTATCCCATCTTTAATAACTGACTCTAGCATTTTCCCCACACCCTCCCTTTTTAAAAAGTGGGGTTACATTAGCTATCCTCCAATCCTCAGCAACTACTCCAGACTCTAAAGATTTTTGAAAAATTATCACAAATGCATCCACTATTTCTGGGGCTACTTCCTTAAGTACTCTGGGATGCAGCCTATCTGGTGCTGGGGATTTATCGGCCTTTAATCCATTCAATTTACCTAACACCACTTCCCGGCTAACCTGGATTTCACTCAGTTCCTCCATCTCATTTGGCCCCCGGTCCCCTGCTATTTCTGGCAGATTATTTATGTCTTCCTTAGAGAAGACAGAACCAAAGTAGTTATTCAATTGGTCTGCCATGTCCTTGGTCCCCATGATCAATTCACCAGTTTCTGACTGCAAGGGACCTACATTTGTTTTAACTAAACTTTTTCTCTTCACATATCTATAAAAACATTTGCAGTCCGTTTTTATGTTCCCTGCCAGTTTTCTTTCATACTCTATTTGTCCTTCCTTATTAAGCACTTTGTCTTCATCTGCTGGGCTCTGAATTTCTCCCAGTCCTCTGGTAGGTTGCTTTTTCTGGCTAATTTGTATGCTTCATCTTTAGTTTTGATACTATCCCTGATTTCCCTTGTTATCCAGAGTTGTGCCTCTGCCCCACCCCCCCCCCCCCCCCCCCCCCCCCGACCAGCTCTGTACTGACCTCACCTCTGGGGGTGCGCTCTTTAATTGCTGCCTGTAGGCAGGAAGAAGCAGCACCGTGGTGTGGTCGGATTTACTGAAGTGAGGGCAAGGGATAGAGCGATAGGCATCCTTGATGGTGGCGTAGCAGTGGTCGAGGGTGTTTGGTCCTCTGGTGCAGCAGGAGACATGTTGGTGGAAGTTGGGGAGTGATTTTCTTAGGTTTGCCTTATTGAAGTCTCCAGCAATGGTGGTAAAAGTCTCGGGGTAAGACGTCTGGTGTTTGTTGACCACGGCGTGCAGCTGCTCCAGTGCCAGACGGACATCTGCCTGGGGTGGGATGTAGAGCGCGGTCAGGATGATGGAGGTGAATTCCCTTGGAAGGTAGAAGGGGCCGCACTTTACCGCCAGATGTTCGAGGTGTGGAGAGCAGGAGTTGGACAGGACTGCCACATCTGAGCACCACGCAGAGTTGACCACGAGGCAGACGCCCGCTCCTCTCCCTTTCCCAGATGCCTGCATACGGTCCATACAGTGGATGGAGAACTCTTCAGGCCGGACCGCTGCATCTGGGGAGCTGGGGGTGAGCCATGTCTCTGTGGAAACAGAACACAGAGCATTCCCTCAGCTCCCTTTGATAAAGCAGCCTTGCCCTTAAGTCCTCCACTTTGTTTTCAAGTGACTGTGCGTTGACCAGTAGGATAGTAGGGAGAGGTGGTCAATGTCCCCTCTGCTTCAGTCTTATTTGTAGTCCTGCCCGACGGCCACGTTTCCGTACTCCATGGAGCCCTCCTCGGTGTTTATAGGTAGAGTACTTAGGGGTCTCCGCGAGATCGGGGAATCCCCTGAGATCGGGGATTCCCTTACAGTCGGCACCTCCAGCTCCGTTGTTGCTGGGAGATCCTGCCAGACGGCTTCGATTCCGGACTTCATGAAGGCCTCCCCGGTGTTTGCAGTTAAGGTTCTTACTGTACCTGCGCTCCTCTGCGAGGTTGGGGATTCCCCTCTGATCAGGGATTCCCTTACCGTCGCTAACATCAGGAGTTCTCAAAAGCACTAATGTATTTAAATGCGTTAGCAGATCGCTACTTACAGTGTTGATTTCAATGGATTCTCTGATGCAGGTGAGTTCAAAAATACTGTATTTTATTATTTTTCGTTGTGCTGTTCGCAAAATGTCGCCGCAGGTAGGCGCCATCTTAGGTGCAGCAGGTAGGCGCAGGTAGGCACCAGTTTAGTTTGGTTTAGATATGCAGTGTGGAAACAGGCCACCGAGTCATTCTTATTTGTCTTTTCATCTCTGGCCTTTGTCCAACCAATACTCCCCATACAGTTCCTTCCCACACAGTCGGAGGAAGGGTCCTGATCCCAAACATCACCAATCCGTGTTCTCCAGGGATTCTGGCTGACCCGCTGAGTCTTCTTTTGTTGAGCTGAAGTCCTGTGCTCCAGAAATATCTAGGAAGGAACCGCAGATGCTGGTTTAAACCGAAGATAGATACAAAAAAGAATGGGAGGACGTTTTGGGTCGAGACCGAGACCGAGACCCCTTTCTGTCCTGGGCCTCCTCCGTTGTCAATGTGAGGCCCAGCGCAAATTGGATGAACAGCACCTCATATTTCGCTTGGGTATCTTACACCCCAGCAGTATGAACATTGACTTCTCTAACTTCAAGTAGCCCTTGCTTTCCCTCTCTCACCATCCCCTCCCCCTTCCCAGTTCTCTCACCAGTCTTACTGTCTCTGACTACATTTTATCTCTGTACCGGCCACTCCGCTGACATCAGGCTGAAGAAGGGTCTCAACCCGAAAAAATTCACCCATCCCTTCTCTCCAGAGATGCTGCCTGTCCCGCTGAGTTACTCCAGCTTTTTGTGTCGATCGCCAGGAATGTCTCCTCCTCTGGCTCCACACTGCCGCCTAATGAACAATGTGGGAATTACCGTTCACAAACAAGGTGATGAATTCAAACAGGAGAGATGGGAGAATGCAGATGTTGGAACCTCACACAAACAAGCCACTGGAGGGCATAACAGGTGAGGTGGGCTCTGTCGAGAGAAATGGATAGATGATGTTTCGTATCAGACCCTTCTTCAAGCTGGAGAGGTACATGGATAGATTGATTAGTTTAGTTTAGTTTAGAGATACAGCGCGGAAACAGGCTCTTGGCCCACCGGGTCCGCGCCGACCAGCGATCCCCGCACATTAACACTATCCTACACCCACTAGGGAACATTTTTAATTAACCAAGCCCAGAAATGGGATTGGTCCGATTCCCTGTCATATAGGGTCTTGCCATACCTCACACTTACCTGATTACTCAGACTTTCCCCTCTCTCTCCACCAGGGAGACGAGCTCTGTTTTTCAAACGTGCGCGAGGCTTCGGAGGTTCAATTCAGCGCTAAATACAGCTCAACTCTGCCTGTCTCACCGGGTTAACTTCAGCCCTGACTGAACTGACGGGACACCAGTGCTGCTTCTCCGCGCTGCCCATATTTCCCGCAAGCCCAGGCAGGTTAACTGGAGAGTGAGCTGGGTTTAGCGCTGCTTCTCTGCGCTGGCTGTGGGCCTGTGGGTACAGCTCATGTCTGACTCGTGTCTGACCTCTCTGGCCACCCGTGGGGGGGGGGGGGGGGGGGCACTCAGGTGGGGACGGGACAGCGCCGGAGCCCAGTCCGGGATCAATCCTGGCTGCGGATGAGGCGCAGGTCTGTGCCGCGTCTCCCTCCTCCAATTATCACACTCTATCCTCAGTCCCACCCCCCCAACTTCTCCCTCCTCCAATCATCACACTTAATCATCATGTCCCGCCCTCATTGCCTGCTGACCGACGTCTCTCTCATCCAATCGCCGCCCTCGATCAGCAGTCCCAACCCCACTGTCTCGCGGAAAGCGGACATTTTAAAATCCGGATGACAAAAACTTGGGGGGGATGTCCCCCACCTCTCAAAACATGGGGGAGGGGGCGTGTCTCCTCTGCCCCCCCCCCCGTGAAAGTGGGACAGGCCCTTTAGGAAGTTTGGCACGTCCCTGACAACCCTCACTGACTTCCACAGATGCGCCGTGGAAAGCATTTTATCAGGATACATCACAGCATGGTTTGGGAACAGCTCCATCCACCGTCGCTGGAAATTGCAGAGAGTTGTGGACGCGGCCCAAACCATCACACAAACCAACCTCCCTTCCATGGACTCCATCTACACTTCACGCTGCCTCGGCAAGGCCAGCAGCCTAATCAAGGGCCATGTCTCACCCCGGTCGGTCACTCCCTCTTCTCCCCTCTCCCATCAGGCAAGAGGTACAAAGGTATGAAATCGCACACCTCCAGATTCAGGGACAGTTTCTTCCCAGCTGTTGTCAGGCAACTGAACCACCTTCTCACCATCTGGAGGGTGGGTCTGGCCTCCCATCTACCTCGTTGGAAGCCTTTGAACTATCTTTTATCAGACTTTATCCAGTGTTAAATAATATACCCTTCATCCCGTAAGTGCATTCTGCTGACGGTTTGATTGTAATCATCTATAGTCTTTCCGTTGACTAGATAGCTCGCAACAACAACAAAAAGAATGTCACCGTACCTCGGTACAGATGCTAATAATTAACTAATAATATACTAAACAAAAACAAAATAAAGATGGTTAGTAGATCTGCTGCTTAACGCAGAGCTGGAGACCCAGATTGGAACCGGACCATGGGCACTGTCTGTGTGGAGTTTGAACGTTCTCCCTGTGATCACATGGGATTCCTCCAGGTGTTCCAATTTTCTCCCACATGCCAAAGACCTGCAGGTGTGTAGGTTGATTGAAGTTTGTAAAATTGTCCCAAGTGTGCAGGGAGTGGTTGAGATAGTGGAATAACATGGAACGGGCGTGAACATGCGATTGATGGTCGGCCTGGACACAGTGGGCCGAAGGGCCTGTTTCCATGCTCTGTGTCTATTTCTAAACTAGATGTTTGGAAACTTTTTAGAGGCGCAAACCATCACAAAACCAAACACCGATATCAAGTAGGTTCTTTTAAAATGCCTAGACAAATGAATAGTGCAAATAAAGGTGTCAAAATAAATGTGATACTGGCGTCTATTGCATGAGGCTTAGACCTTGGTGCGTGTGACAGGAATAAACCTAAACCTAATCAGCCAAAGCACCTGGGTGGCATAGTGGCGCAGTGGTAGAGTTGCTGCCTTACAGCGCTTGAAGCGGCTGAGACCCAGGTTCGATCCCGACTACGGGTGCTGTCTGTACAGTGCGTGTACCTTCTCCCTATGACTGCGTGGGTTTTCTCCAAGATCTTCGGTTTCCTCCCACACTCCAAAGACGTACAGGTTTGTAGACACAAAATGCAGGAGTAACTCAGCGGGACAGGCAGAATCTCAGGAGAGAAGGAATGGGTAACATTTCATATCGAGACCCTTCTTCAGTTGATCTAATCAGGTGGTGCCATCAAGTGTGGCAGCCTCTCCAGCAGCTGTGTGTATAAAATTATGTTCTAAAGGTTTTTTAGTCTTTTTTATGTGGGGGGTGGGGGAATGGGGGAAACTGTTTAACTGTTTCCCAGTCACTTACCTGGACGGAGATGCGTCTTTTCTCCGAGTCGTATCTTCGCCCGCACCCCCCCCCCCCCCCCCCCCCAGCGGCCTACCAAAGCTTCAGCAGCGGCGCAGCTCTGAATTACCATTGCGGAGCGGGACCATGCCGTGGATCGCCGTGTTGAGAGCTCCCCAGTTTCGGGCCTGCTGATTAACGCCGTGGAGCTGTGGTCTGCGGAGCTTCTAACCGCGGGCGGCGCTGACTTTAACATCACGGAGTCCTGGGACCTTTTGCCGGGAGTCGCCAGTGTTGGATCTCTGTCCAGCTCGCCCTGTGGACTTCGGAAGCCGCGGTCTCCGGTTGGAAGCGTCCGATTCGGAAACTCCAAGTCGTGAATGTGTTCTGATTCATTCCGATATCGGAGTTCCAATCATCCCGGCGAGAGGGCCTGAACATCGGGCCGTCCTTAGCAGCGACGGCGGAGGGTTCAAAGGCCCCGACCATGGGTGAGCAAAGAGGAAGATGACAGAACTTTAATGCCTTCCCTCACAGTGGGAAACGTTGATTCTGCCGTGTGGGGATGTTCATCTTAAATTCTATCGTGTATTGTGTTCCTTTTATTTGTATGGCTGTATGGTCACTCAAATCTCACTGTACCAATTAGTGCACGTGACAATAAATGTAACTTGAACTTGAACTCGACCCGAAACGTCACCCATTCCTTCTCACCAGAGATACTGCCTGTACTGCTGAGTTGTTCCAGCATTTTGTGTCTACCTTCGATTTAAACCAGCATCTGCAGTTCTTTCCTGCACAGGTTTGTAGGTTAATTTGGCTTGGTATAAATGTAAATTGTCCCTAGTGTGTGTAGGATAGTGTTGGTGTGCAGGGATCGCTGGTCTGCGCAGACCTGGTGGGCCGAAGGGCCTGTTTCCGTGCTGTATTGCTAAACTAATCTAAACTAAACCACAGGCTTACGTCAGGTTGAGCTGCTATCAGCTACGCCGCATTGCCACAACAGGCTGCATGAACGGAGCTGGAAGTTTGATTTTCCTAATTTCATCCTCAATTGCTTATGAAAGTTCCTCTGACAAATCTTTATCCTGAAGCTTAACACTATTCAGACACTAAATGATGTCTGCAATGGCTTTAATGATACCATTTTAAAGCAATATTTCCGCCTCCTGGTTCAGATAGGGGTGTGCTGTTTGATGAAAGTCTACCTACTCGGACTTGCCCATTATCCCATTGCTGCTCTGAATTAAATCAGCTGCCCATGGAAATGGTTGGCTTAGAAATTGAAACAGCTATGGAAAAAAAATCTAATCTGTAAACAGGCTCTACGAAACAAAAGAGACAGATGATTGAAAGCGCGCACCACCAAGTTCAGGAACAGCTTCTTCCCCTCTGTTATCAGGCTTCTGAATGGTCCTTCCATCAGCTAGGGTACTGTCTGATTCTCCTCTACCCCATTGCGGACATTGGACTTTGTCTATGGAACTGATGGGCTGCAATGCTGAGAACTATTTTCTGCGCTCTGTAGCTTCTTCTTTGCTCCACCTATTGCACTTGAGTTTGAACTGATTGAACATAGAAAATAGTTGCAGGAGTAGGCCATTCGGCCCTTCGAGCCAGCACTGCCATTCAATATGATCGGGGCTGATCATCCAAAATCAGTACCCCGTTCCTACCTTTTTTCCCAATATCCCTTGATTCCTTTAGCCCTAAGAGCTAAATATAACTCTCTCTTGAAAATCTAAAGGGCCTAATCCACTGAGGCTATTTTTTAGGCGACTACAGGCGACTAGGCTGTCGCCACATGGTCGCCGGGGTGTCGCCTGTATGGTCGTGAGTAGTCTCCACAGTTGTCCAAAGAATCGTAATGTTTTTCTGCTCGCCGCTGGATTTTGAAATGTTCAAAACTTTTCGGTGACAATCGGCTGCAGTGGGTTTGACGCCAATGAGCGTAGCTTGACTTCTCCTGACATAGGTGCTGTCGTAGTTGTCTTCAGGTTAACGTTGGTTGTCGCCAGGTGACGTAGGTTGTCGCCTGTGAAGACCGTTTTTTTGTCGTTGTTAAAGTAATGATTCTATTTCAATTTTTATTTCGTAGGGGGGTCCAGTCGCCGGTGTTTCGACGACCTGCTACGACTATGACAGTCGCCGGCAGTCGCCTAAAAATAGCCTAAGTGGAGCATGCCCTTTATTCACTCTTGAAAAATCTAACTCTCTCTTGAAGAGTTGATCTGAAAACAAAGCTTTCCACCATACCTCAGTACATGTGACAATAATAAACCTAAACAAATCGCTGCGCAGCAGTAGAGTTGCTGCCTTACAGCGCCAAAGACCCGGGTTCGATCCTGACCACCGGGTGCTGTTTGTATGACAATAGACAATAGGTGCAGGAGTAGGCCATTCGGCCCTTCGAGACAGCACTGCCATGCAATGTGATCATGGCTGATCATCCCCAATCAGTACCCCGTTCCTGCTTTCTTCCCATATCCCCTGACTCCGCTATTTTTAAGAGACCTATCTAGATCTCTTTTGGAAGCATCCAGGAAACCTGCCTCCACCGCCCTCTGAGGCAGAGAATTCCACACTCACCACTCTCTGTGAGAAAAAGTGTTTCCTCGTCTCCTCGTATGGAGCTTGCTCGTTCTCCCTGTGACCAGATAGGTTTCCTCCCACATCCCAAAGACGTGCGGGTTTGTAGGTTAATTGGCTTCTGTAAATTGTCTCTAGTGTGTAGGATGCAACATGTGTACGGAGTGATCGCTGGTGGGCATGGACTCGATGGGCCTGTTTCCACGCTTATTCCCGAGAGTCTAAAGTCTAAGCCGATGGATTCCTAGCTACATGACTCTAAAAATGACTGTAAACCGCCTGGCAGGGAATCATGCACTCTGCACAGTAGTTACGTATCTGGGTTCTTCTTCTTGCAAATGAAACATAAACCAAAGGAATAGTGAGATCTCAAGCCGGGTGTTGAGCAGCCAGGTTGTTGTTTCTGCGTCAATGTCTGCCAGAGTATCTGGGTTGATCAAAACAGAATCTGATCAAACCATCTCAAGACAACCCCACACCATTTCCCAACACTTACAGATCCGTGGCTTATTTTGCAGTCATTCAATTATGCTGTCATTCATATGACCAGCATTTATAGTGATAAAATCATAGTCATACAGCGTGGAGACAGGCCCTTTGGCCCAACGTGTCCCATCTACACTAGAGCCACCTGCTTGCATTTGGCCCATATCCCTCCAAACCTGACCTGTCCATGCAGAGATGCCAACCCTAAATTTAGTTCACAGTAACATTCAACCCATTTGTCCGTAACAAATGGGGTTAAATGCATTTCTCTCCGTAACATACTCACTTGGGGTTGTTGCCGGCGGCTATGCGCCTGCGCACTGGTGCAGATCAGCGGGCTGCCGGCGGGCGGGTGCGGCACATGCGCACTTGGCAAGGTTGCCGGCGGGTCTGCGCCTGCGCACTGGGTGGGGGTGGGGGTGGGGGGGGGGCCCGGTGATGGGGCTGCCGCGAGCGGCCGGCTGGCGGCAAGAAAGTACCGCTGATCGCGCGGGCCGGCGTAGCTGCGAGCTGCCGGGCTGGCAAACCGGGGGCACATGGCGCCGGCGTTCACCACGGGAGGAACACCGGCGCGGCGGTGTTCCGTAACAGCATGTTTGACTGCCGGAACACCGTAAAAAGGTTATTTCGCCGGGACAAAATACGGCGAATCCGGGACACTTGGCATCTCTGTCCATGTACCGTTGTTTAAGAAAGTACCGCAGATGCTGCAAAAATCGAAGGTAGACAAAAAATGCTGGAAAAACTCAGCGGGTGAGGCAGCATCTATGGAGAGAAGAAATTGGCGAAGTTTCGGGTCGAGACCCTTTTTCTTCCTATCCATATACCTGTCTAATTGTTTCTTAAATGTTGCGATAGTACCTGCCTGAACTATCCCCTCTGGCAGCTCGTTCCGTACGCTCATAACCCTCTGTGTAAAATAGTTACGTCTCAGAATCCTATTAAATCTTTTCCCATTCACTTTGAAACTATGTCCTCTGGTACTCGATTTGCCCTACTCTGGGAAAGAGACTCTGAGCATCTACCCGATCTATTCCTCTCATGATTTTCTACACCTCCTATAAGATCACCTCATCCTCCTGTGCTCTATTGAATTTAATTGAATTGATTTGTCATTTAAAAAAGAATATTTGAACAAAATGTCGTGATCATACAGTCATAACAATAAAAAGCAAACAAAACACAAATTCATAAATTTAACACAAACATCCATCATAGTGATTCTTCTTGAGGCACCTCCTCACTGTGATGGAAAGTTAAAAAAGTCTTATTTCATCCCTGCTTCTTCTCCCGTGGTCAGGCAGTCAAACTGCTGCATCAAGGCGATCGAGGCGCCCGACACTGAAACCCCTGCCGGGCGATGAAAGGTCCTGCAAATGGGCCGATTCAAGCCTTGCGATTCGGGGCAGGTGACGCTGCTGTGACTGGTGCTCCCGAAAAGTCGGTCGCCAGCCAGGGACCTGCGAGCTTCCAATGTTACAGACCACAGGGCCCATGGCCAAAGCGTCCGAAAGTAGAGTCACACCCCTAGCCACAGTCACAACGCCACCACAGCCTCCGAAAGACAGCCAGCTCCATGATGGTAAGTCCACCCACCTGCGACCGGAGCCCTCAAGGTCAATCCCAGCTGGAGGCCGCCTAGCTCCTCGATGTTAGGCTGCAGTGAGAACGGAGATACCACACGGAAAAAAAAAGTTGCATCTCCGTTGAAAGAAAGAGATTAGAAAAAGTTTTCCCCATCCCGCCCCCCATCCCCCACATAGTACACAACTATAAATAGACTATTACATACATCTAACATTAACGATAAGACAAAGAAGGGAACAAGACAGCTGCAGCCGCAGCGCTGCCACAAAAAACTTTAGGAATAATCTAAGGAATAAAGTCCCAGCCTACTCAACCTCTCCCTATAGCACAGACCCTCAAGTCCTGGCAACAACCTCGTCAATCTTCTCTGAACCCTTTCCAGCTTTATTCCCATTAAATCGTTCCCACCTTCGGGATGGAAGATTGCAACCTTCACGTGGTCCGCCCTGTTTTGACGAATGCAATCAACCCGGCGTGCACAATCAAATAGATCAAATAGAACAATTTATTCTCCAACTTTAGGTTGTGCCTGCCATACGCAAGAAGAAGAAGTTTCCATCTTCAGCTTGAAGGTGGGAAAGGTCATCTGGTTCTCGGTTCCCTGACTCTGTGTGTTTATATGATACTTCTAAACGGCTTGTGAATAGTATCCATCTCGTTGTAACAGGTCCGGGAATTGAATCAGGACTTGCATCCTTCACCGTTCTCAACCAGATGTTGTTTTATAACACTACACTGCTTTATGGCCACCATTAACAAAATGCACAATTTTGATTCCGGATTTATTGCACTAATTAAAATACAGAGGCACTGTGATGGGATCTAGTTAACATTTAGAGTTTTACTTTTGAGTACAGCATGGAAACAGGCCCTTCGGCCCACCGAGTCCATGCCGACCATCGACCACCCGTTCATACTCATTCTGTGTTGTCTCACTTTCTCATCCACAACCTACACACCAGGGACAATTTGCAGAAGCTAATTAACCCCCTTTATCTATACGGGTGTCAGGGGTTTATAGGGAGAAGGCAGGAGAATGGGGTTGAGAGGGAAAGTTAGATCAGCCATGATTGAATGGCGGAGTAGACCGGATTGGCCGAATGGCTTAATTCTGCTGCTATAACATATGAACTTAGGAACTAACCCGCATGTCTTTGGGATGTGGGAGGAAACTGGAGCACCCGGAGGAAACCCATGTGATCACAGGGGGAATGTGTCAACTCCAGACAGACACCACCCGATTTCAGGATCGAACCCGGGTCTCTGGTGCTACGAGGCAGCGGCTCTACCCTCTGCGGCACTGTGCCGCCCAACTCATCACGCCAAGTCGACGCTCTAGGCCTTGAGAATGCAAGACCAAAGCCCTGGCCAGTGCAAACATCCTGTAAAGGAACGTAACCCAGATAATTTTCGGTTCCATGCAATGTTGTGAAGACCCAAGCCCTTTAAGAAAGGATGTCAGCCATGTTTACACTGACGGACTTACATGTGATGGTGGCCAATGCATATTTTGTGATATCTCCCAGCCATTGGCAGTCTATGGTTCCACTCATCTACTTCCTGAGAAGATTGCAGAAATTCTGTATGTCAGAGGACTCTCTTGAACCTCTACGGGTGTACAGAAGAGAGCATATTCACTGATTGCATCACAGCCTGGTTCGGCAACTCGAACGCCCAGGAACAAAGAAGACTGCAAAAAGTGGTGAACACTACCTGGTCTATCGCAGGTACTGACCTCCCCCACCATCGAAAGGATTTGCCTCAAAAAGACAGCCAGCATCATCAGAGACCCACAACACCCTGGTCATGCTCTCATTTCACTCCTGCCATTGGGAAGAAGATATAGGAGCCTGAAAACTGTAACGTCCAGGTTCAGCAGCAGATTCTTCCCAACAGCCATCAGGCCATTAAACACCACAACCTCCAAATAAGCTGCGAACTACGTAGATGGGGGAGGATGGCTGGTTTTGTCTTTTTACACAATTATTTTTTGTTTGTTTTTATGTGTGTGTGTATGCGTGTACACACTGAACTTTTTTCTTGTTTATTATATTGTTTGCAGAGTACTAAGGTTTCGTGTAAGGTAAAGCCCAGTAAAGTGCGATCAAAGATAGTCCAAGGGTCTCCAACGAGGTACATAGTCTGTGGTGCTGCTGCATGTAGGAATTTCAATATGTGTAGGAAGGAACTGCAGATGCTGGTTTGCGCCGAAGATAGACACAAAATGCTGGAGGAACTCAGCAGGACAGGCAGCATCTCTGGAGAGAAGGAACGGGCGACATTTTAGAAACATAGAAACATAGAAAATAGGTGCAGGAGGAGGCCCTTCGAGCCAGCACCGCCATTCATTGTGATCATGGCTGATCGTCCCCTATCAATAACCCGTGTCTGCCTTCTCCCCATATCCCTTGACTCCACTAGCCCATAGAGCTCCATCTAACTCTCTCTTAAATCCATCCAGTGACTTGGCCTCCACTGCCCTCTGTGGCAGGGAATTCCATAAATTCACAACTCTCTGGGTGAAAACATTTTTTCTCACCTCAGTCTTAAATGACCTCCCCTTTATTCTAAGACTGTGGCCCCTGGTTCTGGACTCGGCCAAAATTGGGATAGTTTTTCCTGCATCAAGCTCGTCCAGTCCTTTTATAATTTTATATGTTTCTGTAAGATCCCCCTCATCCTTCTAAACTCCAGTGAATAAAAGCATAGTCTTTTCAATCTTTCCTCATATGACAGTCCTGCCATCCCAGGGATCAATCTCGTGAACCTTCGCTGCACTGCCTCAATCACAAAGATGTCCTTCCTCAAATTAGGAGACAATAACTGTACACAGTACTCCAGATGTGGTCTCACCAGAGCCCTATACAACTGCAGAAGAACCTCTTTACTCCAATACTGAAATCCCCTTGTTATGAAGACCAACATTCCATTAGCTTTCTTCACTGCCTGCTGTACCTGCACGCCAACTTTCAGTGACCGGTGTACAAGGACGACCAGGTCTTGCTGCACCTCCCCCCTACCTAACCTAACCCCATTGAGATTATTATCTCAATGTCCCCCTTGTTTTTGCCGCCAAAGTGGATAACCTCACATTTATCTATATTATACTGCATCTGCCATGCATCTACCCTCTCACTCAACCTGTCCAGGTCACTCTGCAACCTCCTAACATTCTCATCACAGTTCACACTGCCACCCAGATTTGTGTCATCCGCAAACCTGCTAGCGTTGCTCCTAATTCCCTCTTCCAAATCATTAATATATATGGTAAACAGTTGCGGCCCCAACACCGAGCCTTGCGGCACTACACGCGCCACTGCCTACAATTCTGAAAAGGACCCGTTCACTCCTACTCTTTGCATTGGGTTGAGATCCTGCTTTGGTCTGTCCCACTGAGTTATTCCAGCATTTTGTGTCATAGGAAAATAGGTGCAGGAGTCAGCCAATCGGCTCTTCGAGCCAGCACCGCCATTCAATATGATCATTGCTGATCATCTAAAATCAGTACCCCGTTCCTGCTTTTTCCGCATATCCCTTGATTCTGTTAGCCCTAACAGCAAAGTCTTGAAAGCATCCAGTGACTTGGCCTCCACTGCCTTCTGTGGCAGAGAATTCCACAGATTCACAACTCTCTGGGTGAAAAAAATTTCCTCATCCCAGTCCACAATGGCCGACCCCTTATTCTTAAACTACGACTCACCCATGACTCTGGACTCCTCCAACATGGGGAACATTTTTCCTGTTTCTAGCCTGCACAAGTTTTGTATTTCTGACCTCAGGTTAGGTTAGGTTAGAGATACTGCGCGGAAACAGGCCCTTTCGGCCCATCGGGTCCGCGCCGACCAGCGATGCCAACACATTAACACTATCCTATACCCGCTAGGGACAATTTTTACATTTACCAAGCCAATTAACCTACATACCTACATGTCCTATCTGGGACACATGACTGTAAAACACTCTTGACATCTATGTGTTTAAGAAAGAACTGCAGATGCTGGAAAATCGAAGGTAGACAAAAATGCTGGTGAAACTCAACGGGTGAGGCAGCATCTATGGAGACATCTATGTACTATGTTTACATATTCTGTTGTGCTGCAGCAAGTAAGAATTTCATTGTCCATCAAGTTCAAGTCAAGTGAGTTTATTGTCAAGTGTCCCTGATAGGACAATGAAATTCTTGCTTCGCTTCAGCACAACAGAACATAGTAGGCATTGACTACAGAACAGATCAGTGTGTCCATATACCATTATATAAATATATACACACATGAATAAACATGAACAGCTTCATTCCCAGAGCTATAGCGGCTCTGAACCGGCCCTGACGTGTGCCCCCCACCCCCATGGACTGTCTCCCTCGGATGGTCACGTTGCACAGACACATCTGCACTTTAGTCTGTTTTGGTTTTGACTTTTACTGTTCTAATGTTCTTTTCACAAACCTTGTTCTCGGGGTATCTAAACCTAAATTTTATTAGTCGTTTAAGTTATGACATCGGTTGGAAGTTGCAAACCAAATCTCGTTGCACTTATGTGTAATGACAATATAATATATTATTATTATTAAATAAACTGATAAAGTGCAAATAACAGATAATGGGTTATTAATGTTCAGAGTTTTGTCCGAGCCAGGTTTAATAGCCTGATGGCTGCCCCTACTCCTATCTGGGAGATATGACAATAAAACACTCCTGACTCTTGGTTCGAAAAACCATTCTATGGTTTTCCAGGGCCTGGGATTCCTATGACGTCATGTGGCAATGATGACATTCTGTATGACGTCATCGCCTGTTACGGTTTCCCGAGAAAGGCGGGATGGAGGGGGCATGGAGGCGCATGCGCGGGAATGGGGCACCTCCCCCTGCTCCTCCCCCTTTCTCGGCGACAGCGCGTGCGCGGGGAGCTCCTTACCCCCTCCCGCCTCTGGCGAGGAGCATGCGCAGTGTTTTTTTGAAAAATATTTTTATTAGAAGTCAAGTACAGTCATATAAACCAAGAATAACATAATACATTTCAAAAATACTTGTTTTAAAATTTAACAATAGAAAAGCAGCAGAAGCAAGAAAAAGAGAGAAAGAGAACGTTAGGTAAGAGGGTAGTGATGTTGTCAATATGATCATGATCAGCCAAGATCACATTGAATGGCGGTGCTGGCTCGAAGGGCCGAATGGCCTACTCCTGCACCTATTGTCTATGTTTCTATGTTTCTAGTGATAGTTCTTAAAAAAATAGAGAGAAAGAGCCCATAAAGATGTAAAGCACGAGAAAGAGAAAAAGAAAAAAAACTTATATAGGAAAACAAAACAAAGACAAAATAAAAAGAAGATCTGAAGAAAATAAAAAGGATATATATTGATCATGGGGAACAAGGACATGGCAGACCAATTGAATAACTACTTTGGTTCTGTCTTCACTAAGGAAGACATAAATAATTTGCCGGAAATAGCAGGGGATCGCGGGTCAAATGAGATGGAGGAAATGAAGTGAAATCCAGGTAAGCCGGAAAGTGGTGTTGGGTAAATTGAATGGATTAAAGGCCGATAAATCCCCAGGGCCAGATAGGCTGCATCCCAGGGTACTTAAGGAAGTAGCCACAGAAATAGCAGATGCCTTAGTGATAATTTTTCAAAACTCTTTAGATTCTGGATTGGAAGGTAGCTAACGTAACCCCACTTTTTAAAAACGGAGGGAGAGAGAAAATGGGGAATTACAGACCAGTTAGTCTAACATCGGCAGTGGGGAAACTGCTAGAGTCAATTATTAAAGATGGGATAGCAGCGCATTTGGAAAGTGGAGAAATCATTGGACAAAGTCAGCATGGATTTACGAAGGGTAAATCATGTCTGACGAATCTTATTGAATTTTTTGAGGATGTAACTAGTAGAGTGGATAAGGGATAAGCAGTGGATGTGTTGTATCTGGACTTCCAGAAGGCTTTCGACAAGGTCCCACACAAGAGATTGGTATACAAACTTAAAGCACACGGTATTGGTGGTTCAGTATTGATGTGGATAGAGAACTGGCTGGCAGACAGGAAGCAAAGAGTAGGAGTGAACGGGTCCTTTTCAGGATGGCAGACAGTGACTAGTGGGGTGCCGCAAGGCTCAGTGCTGGGACCCCAGCTATTTACAATATACATTAATGATTTGGACGAGGGAATTAAATGCAACATCTCGAAGTTTGCGGATGACACGAAGTTGGGGGGCTGTGTTAGCTGTGAGGAGGATGCTAGGAGGCTGCAGGATGACGGATAGACTGGGTGAGTGGCAAATGCATGGCAGATGCAGTATAATGTGGATAAATGTGAGGTTATCCACTTTGGTGGCAAAAACAGGAAGGTAGACTATTATTTGAATGGTGACCGATTAGGAAAAGGGGAGATGCAGCGAGACCTGCGTGTCATGGTACACTAGTCATTGAAAGCAGGCATGCAGGTGCAGCAGGGTGTGAAGAAAGCGAATGGTATGTTGGCATTCATAGCAAAAGGATTTGAGTACAAGAGCAGGGAGGTTCTACTGCAGTTGTACAGGGTCTTGGTGAGGCCACACCTGGAGTATTGCGTACAGTTTTGGTCTCCTAATCTGAGGAAAGACATTCTTGCCATAGAGGGAGTATAGAGAAGGTTCACCAGACTGATTCCTGGGTATGTCAGACTTCCATATGAAAAAGACTGGATAGACTCGGCTTGTACTCACAGGAATTTAGAAACTGAGGGGGGATCTCATAGAGACTTACAAAATTCTTAAGGGGTTGGACAGGCTAGATGCAGGAAGATTGTTCCCGATGGTACACAAAAAGCTGGAGAAACTCAGCGGGTGCAGCAGCATCTAAGGAGCGAAGGAGATAGGCGACGTTTCGGGTCGAGACCCTTCTTCAGACTGGTCAGGGATCAGGGAAACGAGAGATATAGACGGTGAGGGTACACAAAAAGCTGGAGAAACTCAGCGGGTGCAGCAGCATCTAAGGAGCGAAGGAGATAGGCGACGTTTCGGGCCGAGAATATAGACGGTGATGTGGAGAGATAAGGAACAATGAATGAAAGATATGCAAAAAAGTATCGATGATAAAGGGAACAAGCCATTGTAAGCTGTTTGTGGTGTGAAAATGAGAAGCTGGTGCGACTGGGGTGGGGGAGGGAGATAGAGATAGAGGGAATGCCAGGGCCCGACGGCTGAGGGAGAGGTGGGAAGGGGAGGAGACAGAATTGAGAAAATAACAGAATTGAGAAACGATGCAGACTCCCCAAGCGGAATATGAGGTGCTGTTCCTCCAGCTTGCGGTGTTGCTCACTCTGGCCATGGAGGAGGCCCAGGACCGAGAGGTCGGATGCGGAATGGGAGGGGGAGTTGAAGTGCTGAGCCACCGGGAGGTCGGGTTGGTTATTGCGGACCGAGCGGAGGTGTTCGGCGAAGCGATCGCCAAGCCTCCGCTTGGTCTCACCGATATAGATCATCTGGCATCTGGAGCAGCGGATGCAGTAGATGAGGTTGGAGGAGATGCAGGTGAACCTCTGTCGGACCTGGAAGGACTGCTTGGGTCCCTGAAAGGAGTGGAGGGGGGAGGTGAAGGGACAAGTGTTGCATTTCTTGCGGTTACAAGGGAAAGTGCCCGGGGAAGGGGTAGAGCGGGAGGGGAGGGAAGAATTGACAAGGGAGTTGCGGAGGGAGCGGTCTTTGCGGAAGGCGTTCCCGATGTTGGGGAAGTCCAGGACAAGGGGTCACAGTTTAAGGATAAGTGGGAAGTCTTTTAGGACCGAGATGAGAAAATCGTTTTTCACACAGAGAGTGGTGAATCTGTGGAATTCTCTGCCACAGAAGGTAGTTGAGGCCAGGGTACACAAAAAGCTGGAGAAACTCAGCGGGTGCAGCAGCATCTAAGGAGCGAAGGAGATAGGCGACGTTTCGGGTCGAGACCCTTCTTCAGACTGGTAGTTGAGGCCAGTTCGTTGGCCATATTTAAGAGGGAGTTAGATGTGGCCCTTGTGGCTGAAGAGATCAGGGGGTATGGAGAGAAGGCAGGTACAGGATACTGAGTTGGATGATCAGCCATGATCATATTGAATGGCGGTGCAGGCTCGAAGGGCCGAATGGCCTACTCCTGCACCTATTTTATATGTTTCTATATATATATTTCTACCTGGTTCGAAGCTTTACACCCGAGCATGCGCAGTGTTGGCCTTCTTTCCGCGACCCCTAGTGACGGCGCAGGCGCAGTGCGGACGCTGGCGGCGGTGGCTGAGGGAGCGCGAGGCCCGGGATGGAGAGCGCGAGCGCGGCCTCTGGCGGCAACGACAACGGCACCGGCAGCGGCAGCGGCAGCGGCAGCGACACGGCGGCACCACCCGCACCCGGTCTGTCAGTCAGTCTGTCTCTCCTCCCCCCCCCCCCACACACACACGCACTAACCAACCCGCTCGCTCCCGTTCCTTCATTCACAGCCTTAGGATAACACAGTGGCTGCGGGGCAACGGGGTGTTAGAGAGCGTAATGTGGCAGGGAAGGGGGTGGTGGGTCAGGTGGGGGGGTAATGGGACAGGTGGGGGGGTAATGGGACATGTGGGAGGGGGTAATGGGACAGGTGGGGGGGTGATGGGACAGGTGGAGGGTAATGGGACAGGTGGGGGGTGTAATGGGACAGATGGGGGGGGTAATTTGGTCAGGGAGGGATTGGGGTGGTGGGGGGTAATGGGACAGGTGGGGGGGTAATGGGACAGGTGGGGGTAATGGGACAGGTGGGGGGTAATGGGACAAGGTGGGGGGTAATGGGACCAGTGGGGGGTAATGGGACATGGGGGGGTAATGGGACAGGTGGGGGGTAATGGGACAGGTGGGGGGGGTAATGGGACAGTGGGGGGGTGGGGGGGTAATGGGACAGGTGGGGTGATGGGACAGGTGGGGGGTGATGGGACAGGTGGGGGGTAATGGGACATGGTGGGGTAATGGGACATGGGGGGGTGATGGGACGGGACAGGTGGGGGGGGGGGTGATAGGACAGGTGGGGGGGGGTAATGGACAGGTTGGGGGGGTAATGGGTCAGGTGGGGGGTAATGGGACAGGTGGGGGGTAATGGGTCAGGGAAGGGGGTGGTGGGTCAGGTGGGGGGTAATGGGGCAGGTGAGAGGTAATGGGACAGGTGGGGAGGAGAAGGTAATGGGGCAGGTTTGGGGGGGATAAGGTAATGGGGCAGGTGAGGGGAGGAGGATAATGGGACAGGTGAGGAGAGGAGGGTGATGGAACAGGTGAGAGTGGAATGGGGAGGGGGAATGGGTGAAATAGGGATAGGGGGTGAATGGAAAAGAGGGATTGGGCAGAGGGAGCGATCATAGGGCAGAGGGGGGCAGAGAAGGGATGGGCAGGCGGAGGGAGGAAGAAGGGGTGGGGGGATTGGGGGATAGAAAGAGACCCCCCTCTTAGGATATTCTATGTCTGAATAAAGTAATCTATCATTCTAATAAACTTTCAACAAACACAACTGTTTTGCCTCTCTTAATAGGCCTACTATGTCATCCAAGGACCTACCCCAATGTACCTTTTTTGGACTGCTTCCATAGCTACTCCATTTTTGAGTAAAGGGACCAACACTGGGTACAGGATTCTAAGTGCGTCCTCACCAACATCCTGTACAACTGTAACAGACCCCTTCCCTGTTTTGAAGAGTGCAGAAAGCTTCCGACCCGAAACAATAGACAATAGGTGCAGGAGTAGGCCATTCGGCCCCTCGAGCCAGCACTGCCATTCAATGTGATCATGGCTGATCATCCCCAATCAGTACCCCGTTGTCCTGCCTTCTCCCCATATCCCCTGACTCTGCTATTTTTAAGAGCCCTATCTAGCTCTCTCTTGAAAGCATCCAGAGAACTGGCCTCCACCGCCCTGTGAGGCAGAGAATTCCACAGAGTCACCACTCTGTGAGAAAAAGTGTTTCCTCGTCTCCGTTCTAAATGGCTTACTCCTTATTCTTAAACTGTGGCCCCTGGTTCTGGAAACATCACCTATTCCTTTTCTCCAGAGATGCTGCCAGACCAGCTGAGTTACTCCAGCATTTTGTGTAAACTCTCTTTGATGTAAACCAGCATTTGCAGTTCCTTCCTCTGTTCCCTGTTCTTCTGCTCCATCCAATTTTTTAAATATTAAACAAAGCCACTTTCTTCACAACTACTTGGTGGTCCGACCTGTTAACTTTGTGGTCGTTGTACGAAACACTTACATTCCTCAAAGCAATTACTTGCAATCTCTCCACACTTGGATAATCATCCGTCTTTGAGTTCCTCTTTGCAAAGTGCATGTTCTCGCACCTCCACACTAAACTCCAATTGGCATTTTTTCCACCATCACTCAAACTATCCATATCCCTTTGCAGAATCAAATCTCATTGCAACCTGCCCTTCTACCTATTTTCATGCCGTCAACAAACTTGGATCTCTTCCATTTTATTCTCTAAATCCAGGTATTTAATGGAAGTAGTAAACAAGTGAGGGCCAAGACTGATCCAGTAGGTACACCACCAGTTGCATTACTCCAGCCTGAAAAGAACTGGATTTAATAAGAATCTGAGGGGTAACATTTTCACACAAAGGGTGGTAGGTCTTTCGATCGGGCTGCAAGAGGAGGTAGTTGAAACAGGGACTATCACAATGTTTAAGAAACATTTAGACGGGTACATGGATAGGACAGGTTTAGAGGGATATGGGCCAAATGCAGGCAGGTGGGATTATTGTAGATGGGACTTGTTGGCCGGTGTGGGCAAGTTGGTCTGTTTCCATGCTGTAAGAATGACTATGATCTTTTATTCAAGATCTTTGTTTTCTCTGTGATAGTTTTCTATCCTTCCTAACACTCATCTTCCAATGCGTTGGAGTATTCATCTGTGCACCAGCATTTTTTGTGCCACCTTACCAAATGCATTTACAAAATCTACACCGCATCTAAAGGTTCCCTTTTGACTTTACTTTAGACTTGAGAGATACAGCGTGGAAACAGGCCCTTCAGCTCACCGAGTCCACGCCGACCAGTGATCACCCCGTGCACTAGCACTATCCTACACACAAAGGACAATTTATAACTATGCCGAAGCCAATTAACCTACAAACCGTGGCTTGTTGGAGGAAACCGGAGCACCCTGAGAAAGTCCATGCGGTCATGTGGAGAACCTACAAACTCCGCACAGACAGCACGCATAGTCAGGATCGAACCCAGGTCTCGGGTGCTGTAAGGCAGCAACTCGACCGCTGCGCCACTGGGCTGCCCTTCTATCAACTCTCCCTGTAACATTGTCAAACAGTTCAAAATAAATTGGGCTGTCGTCATTTACAATTCATAAAACAATGTTGACGATTATATTTAGCTTTCCTAAAATAATGTGATGCAGATGATCAGGGCTTTACCCAGAGAAGGGGAAAATCAAGATGCATAGAGTCTTTTACCCAGAGAAGGGGAATCAAGAACCAGAACCAGAAGGGTTTAAGGCAGTGGTTCCTAACCTGGGGGGTCGTGGCCCCCTTTGGGGGTCGTTTGGGGCTTTGCCGGGTGGGTCATGAAGGGGACACAAATAACATATCAATTTGTTGAGCCCATGTTTAGGAACCTAACAAAGGTACATACCACATACAGTATTTTGTTCGCGTATGCACGAACTGGTGCCAAAATGGTTAAGAACCTTTGGTTTAGCCATGATCACAATGAATGACGGTGTTGGCTCGAAGGGCCGAGTGGCCTCCTGCACCTATGTTTCTATGTAAGGTGAAGGGGGAAAATGTAATAGGAACCTGAGGGGCAACTTTTCCACACATAGGGTAGTGGGTATATGGAGCAAGCTGCCAGCGGAGGTAGTCTAACAACATTTATCAGGCAAGTGCATAGGAAACGTTTTTAGAGGGATAGGGCGGCATGGTGGCGCAGCGGTAGAGTTGTAGCTTTACAGCGCTTGCAGCGCCGGAGACCCGGGTTCGATCCGATGTATGTTCTCCCCGTGACCGCGAGGGCTTTGTCCGAGATCTTCGGTTTCCTCCCACACTCCAAAGAAGTACAGGTGTGTAGGCTTAGTTGGCCTGCTATCAGGATTGTGATAATGTGCGAGGATCTCTGGTTGGTGCGGACTTGCTGGGCCGAAGGGCCAGTTTCCGTGCTGTATCTCTAAAAAATGTTCCAAGCCTAGGCAGGTGGGGCTAGTAGATGGAGCCTTCTGATCGGCATGGGCAAGTTGGGCCGAAGGGCCTGTTAAAATGCTGTATATGATTGGCTATTTCTCTTTGAAATTGACTAGCATCTTCCCAACAGCAGATGTTAAACTAACAGAGAGTTTGTTGTGTTCTCCGTTCACTTTTGTGCAACGGAGTAACGTTAGCTCTTTTACAATCTTTTCATACCCTCCAGGAATTTTAACAAGTTTTGAAAAGAAATTAACCACTCAATCCTCTGCCTGTGGTTATTTATTTAAAGATTCCCAGCAAATTGTCTTCTTTTAGTCCTATGAGTTTCTCTTGTACTGTATCCCTTGTGATTGTTTATTTTTACAAGTTCCTCTTTGTTATTTGAAATTAATCCATCAGTTACCTTAGCGATATTCATACTGCCCTCTGTGGTGAAGACTAATGGAAATAATTGATCTAACATATCTGCCATTTCTTTGTTTCTTGTTTTTATTTCCCATGCCTTGTTCTCTGGAGGTCCCCACACTCAATCTAGCCACTTTGTTGCTGCCTGTAAATCTAAACAAGTCGTACTGTTTGATTTGATATTACATGCAAGTTTTCTCTCAAAATCAATTTTCTCGCTTGCTAGCTTTTTAGTATTTCACTGCTGCATCCAGAACACTTCCCAGCCCTCTCCTGTAGCTCACAGCACCAGAGGCATCCCACTTCAATCTTGACCTGTGGTGCTGTCTGTGTGAATTGTATACATTCTCCCTATGACCGGGTAGGTTTCCTCCAGTATCCGCCCACATCCCAAAGATTTGTCGGTTAATTGGCCTCTGTAAATTGCCCCGAGTATGTTGCCAAAGGGCCCGTTTCCACACTGTAAGACTCCATGACTCTAAAACTCCCACCTTCACGCATTCGAATTGCTCTTATCCAAGTGTGATGTTCACTGTAAATCTGCATCTGGAATTAGATTATTTGTAGTAATTATCTCCCAGGGAAACATTAACTACAAGATCGCTTCTTGGGAGGATTTAAAGAGAAAAATATATATTTTTTGAAAGATAAGGGAATTGATGGGCCTGTCCCACGTACGTGATTTTTTTCGGCGACTTGCCGGCACCCGTCATAGTCGCAGCAGGTCTCTGAAAATGTTCAACATGATGAAAATCCAGCGGCGACCAGAACAAGGTACGACTCATCAGGTGACTACTCACGACCATACAGGCTTCACCCCGCCATGGTGTCGCTTGTACGGTCGTGAGTAGTCTCCTCAGTCACCCAAAGAGTCGTAGCATCTTTCTGGTCACCGCTGAATTTTCAACGTGTTGAAAAATTTCTGCCATCTACGACGGGTTCCGGCAGTCGCTGAAAAAGTCACGTAAGCGGGACAGGCCCTTAACGGGGAACTGGCACAGAAGAGGAGATGAGATGTGGGGCTGATTAGCTGTGATATTCAGCGGTGGCAAAGGTTTGAGGGGGCACAGTGGCCTACTCCAGCTGCAATCCCCATACATTACTGTGGATATAACTAAGATCCGGTGCCTGGTGACATTTTACTCTAAAGTATACATCACTCGTTAGAGAAAGAAATTGTGATCCTCTAATCAAGTATAAGCATATTTAATGTAGGAGAATGTCGCAAACGTCTCACAAGATGCCTCATAAAAGGATATTAAGATGGCTGATTAAAAGCTTGGTTAAGTAACAAGGTTCAAAGGAACATTTTAAAGGAAGGAAGGGCGGGGTGGAGAAGTCAATGGATATTTTTAAGGCAGAGATTGAGAGATTCTTAATTAGTACGGGTGTCGGGTTGTGGGGAGAAGGCAGGAGAGTGGGATTAGGAAGGAGAGTTAGATCAGCCATGATTGAATAGTGGAGTAGACTGGATGGGCCGAATGGCCTAATTCTGCTCCTATCACTTACAGATTAATGGGAGGAAATTTCAGATCTTGAAACCATGGCAGCTGACGGTACAGCCACCAGTATAATTACAATTAGAATTGACAGATTTGAAGGCAAATTGACATGTTTGGAACATGAGCACATTTTAAAAGGGGAAAAATATTTCAGAAGGGTATTTTTAATAAATTGTGATGTGGTAAACTGAAACCTGTTTTTTTTTCCCTCTTCCAGACAGCAAGCCGTTTAAGCCGGAGGAGGTCAGGATTATCCTTGAATCATTGCAACAGCCAGCGGTGTTTCTTAATATGGTTTCTGACTGGCCTGCACTGAGGTGGACGATAGAACATCTTTCACAAGTGCTTCACGGAAAAGAATTAACGTTCAGGATGGGCAAAAGGAAGACCAATAAAGGTAAGTGTTAATCTGATTTGTTTAAGAAGGAACTGCAGATGCTGGAAAATCGAAGGTAGACAAAAGTGCTGGAAAAACCCAGCGGGTGCAGCAGCATCTGTGAAGTGAAGGAAATAGGCAACGTTTCGGGCCGAAACCCTCTTCAGTCCCGAAACGTTGCCTCTTTCCTTCGCTCCACAGATGCTGCTGCACCTGCTGAGTTTCTCCAGCACTTCTGTCTACCAGTGTTATGAAAACACCCGTAAGGGACACCTCCAGGACGGGGAAATCAGACACGGCGGCTTTGCGCTCCCCAGTCCAAGTCAATTCGGAGCAGCCCGGTACCGAACGCTGCTGTGGAAATCAGGTACCTAAAAACCTCAGAACCCCTAGAAATCCCAGTACCCCCAGAAAACACAGTAAGGGACTCACCTCCAGGACGGGGATATCCAGTACCCACACTGTGATCCCGACAGGTCGCACGTGGAGCCGAATGGAACTGCTCAACATCGGACGTGGCTGCGAGAAATTGGCTGGTGAGTACGACTGTACCCTCACCAAAATCCCGATGGAGCTTGGCAGAACATCCTCCTGGATCACCATCCCGGAGGGTAGGAGACGGAGAATGCGCCGGGAGAGGAAGCAGAAACGTGGAAGGCGAGCGGGGGTGCAGGACAGGCTACGGAGGGCCCCACAAAGACCATCGCTACCAAGCGTCTTTCTCGCGAATGTCCGGTCACTCACCAACAAGCTGGATGAGGTGAGGCTCTGGATCAACACCCAGCGATCCCTGAAAGACTGCTGTGTGCTGATCTTCACAGAGAGCTGGCTCAGCTGGTTCCCGACGGGGCTGTGGACCTAACCCACCGGTCACTGCATCGTGCTGATAGAACAAAGGACTCCGGTAAGAGCAAGGGCGGCGGGCTCTGCATCTATATCAACAAAGACTGGGTGCACCAACCACACTGCAGTAGAGAGCTACTGTTCCCCAGACCTGGAATACCTACTGCTTAAATGTAGGCCATTTTACCTGCCTCGGGAGTTTACTGTGGTTATCATCATGGCCATATACATCCCACCACAGGCTAATGCTAACCTAGCGCTAGCACAGCTGCACTCGGCCATCAGCAAGCAGCAGGATGCTCACCCCGACAGTGCCTTCATTGTTGCAGGGGACTTTAACCAGGTGGACCTACGAGCTGCACTCCGCAAATTCCACCAGCATGTGCAGTGCCCTACCAGGGGCTCAAACACGCTGGATAAAGTGTACACCAACATCAAGGACGCATACAGAGCACTCCCCAACCCATCCCTGGGACAATCCGATCACCTCTCACTGTTTCTACTGCCTGCATACAAACCCCTCATCCGCAAGACCAAACCTGCAATAAAGACGGTCAAAATATGGCCCGAGGATGCCATCCTACAACTCCAGGACTGCTTTGATCGCACCGACTGGGACCTGTTTGCACAATAGGCTACCAGTGGTACAGAGGTAGACTTGGAGGAGTACACATCCACTGTGCTCTCCTACATCAACTGCTGTGTGGAGTTTGTCACAGTGGACAAGGAAATAAAGATGTTCCCAAACCGTGGATGAACAAGGAGGTTCAGAACCTGCTAAGGGCACGCAACATTGCCTTTAAATCCAGGGACACTTCTGCCTACAGTACTGCCAGGTCAAACCTGAACAAAGGCATATAAAAGGCCAAAGACATCCACAGGCAAAGGGTGGAAGACCACTTCAACACCGCGGACACCAGAAGCATGTGGCAGGGCGTCAGGGACATCACTGACTACAAGAGCAGCCCCGTCTGCCCCCACAGTGATATCACACTGGCCAATGAATTAAACACCTTCTTTGCCCGCTTCGAAATCACCACCAGGAGAGGAACAACCCCGGCTAGGGCGGAGGGACAGGCCTTAACACTGAGCACCCAGGAGGTACAGTGCGCTCTGCGTAGGATCAATCCACGCAAGGCTGCAGGCCAGGATGGAGTCCAGGGTAAGGTACTAAAGGACTTTGTTGTACAGCTGGCGGATGTATTTACGAGGATCTTCAACCTGTCTCTATCTCTGGCAACGGTCCCCATGTTGCTGAAGACAGCTACCATAGTGCCAGTGCCGAAGAAGTCTAAAGTCACCAACCTGAATGACTACCGCCCGGTTGCCCTAACTCCAATACCAATGAAGTGCTTTGAAAGGCTAGTTCTCTCCCATATCAAATCCAGCATCCCTGCATCATTGGACTCTCATCAATTTGCATACAGGGCAAATAGATCCACAGAAGATGCCATCTCTGTGGCTCTTCACACTGTCCTGACCCACCTGGAAAGACAGGGCACCTACGTGAGGATGCTCTTCATTGACTATAGCTCTGCCTTCAATGCGGTCATCCCCACCAAGCTCACCACCAAACTCCACCAGCTAGGCCTCAGCTCACTGATATGCGATTGGATCCTGAACTTTCTGACGGAGCGACCGCAGGCAGTGAGACTGGGGCCGAACCTATCCTCCACTATCACCCTGAGCACCGGCACACCACAGGGCTGTATACTGAGCCCCTTGCTCTACTCCCTCTTCACCCACGATTGTGTAGATTACTTTATTTGACAACAACACCATTGTCAAGTTTGCAGACGACACAATGGTGATCGGGCTGATCACCAACGGTGATGAAACAAACTATAGAGCGGAGGTGCAGAACCTGGCGGACTGGTGCTCACAGAACAACTTGTCGCTAAACACCTCCAAGACCAAGGAGCTGATTATCGACTTCAGGAGGTCACAGAATGGGAAATACGCCCCAATCAACATCTACGGAGACAGTGTGGAGAGAGTGTCCAGCTTCAAGTTTCTGGGCACTCACATATCAGAGGACCTCACATGGTCCACCAACACCGCTGCGCTGGTCAAAAAGGCACAGCAACGACTGTTCTTCCTAAGAACATTGAAACGGACTGGTCTGCCCCAACAGCTGCTGACGACCTTCTACCGCTGCACCACAGAGAGCATACTAACGTATGGCATCTCTGTGTGGTATCTCAGCTGCACGGAGGCGGAGAGGAGAGCTCTTCAGCACGTTGTCCACAGAGCGCAACAGATTATTGGGACACCGCTACCAGTCTTGGAGGGCATCTACCACACACGGTGCCTCAGGAAGGCCGTCAGCATACGTAAAGACTCCTCTCACCCTTGTAATGGACTGTTCGAACTACTCCCTTCCGGCAGACGTTACAAGGCCTTCTACGCCCGCACCTCCAGACTCAGGAACAGCTTCATTCCCAGAGCTATACCGGCTCTGAACCGGCCCTGCTGAGTGCCCCCCCACCCCCATGGTCTGTCTCCCCCGGCCTCGCACTTTAGTCTGTGTTGATTTTACTGGTCTAATGTTCGTTTTTACAAACCTTGTTCTCATAAACCTAAATTTTATTTGTCGATTAAGTTATGACATCGGATGGAAGTTGCAAACCAAATCTCGTTGCACTTATGTGTAATGACAATAAAAGATATTATTATTATTATTATTAATCTGATTATTGTTAACACCTGATCAGGCATTGTCACAGTTTTAAAATTCCCATCCCAATTTCTGAATAGTGTCGCAGAGCTGTACAGCACAGCAGTAGGCCCTTCGGCCCACTTTATCCATGCCAACCAAGTTAGCATATTGGCTAAGCCTGGATTAGGGCCATAAGTGATAGGAGCAGAATTAGGCCATTTGGCCCATCAAGTCGACTACGCCATTCAATTATGTTCCCGATGTTGGGGGAGTCCAGAACCAGGGGCCACAGTTTAAGAATGGGAGGAAGGCCGTTTAGAACAGGGATGCGGAAAAACTTTTTTACCCAGAGAGTTGTGAATCTGTGGAATTCTCTGCCTCGGAAGACAGTGGAGGCCAATTCTCAAGATGCTTCCAAGAGAGAGTTAGATAGAGCTCTTAAAGATAGCGGAGTCAGGGGAAATGGTGAGAAGGCAGGAACAGGGTACTGAATGTGGATGATCAGCCATGATCGCAGTGAATGAAGGTGCTGGCTTGATGGGCCGAATGGCATCTATTGTCTATTGTCAATTATGGCTAATCTATCTCTCCCTGCTAACCCCATTCTCCTGCCTTCTCCCCAAAACCCCTGACATCCCCGGAGGACAAGGCTCTCGAAACCCTTTCCTTTCTGCCCAGTGCGTTTTAAAAGTCATAATTGTATCCGCTTGTATTGCTTTTGGCAGTTCATTCCAGATACAGACTACCCACTGAGTCAAAACCTTCCCCTGAAATCCCTCTTAAATCTCTCTCCTCTCACCTTTATGCCATCTAATCCTCTTCCCTGGGAAAAAGACTGTGAGCGTTCACTGTATCCTTGCCCCTCGTGATCTTGTATGCCTCAGTAAGGTCACCGCTCAGCCTCCTACACTCCAGAGCCTGTCCAACTTCTTCCAACAACTCAAACCTGCAAGGCCAGGGAACATCCTGGTGAATCTCGTCTGCACCCATACCAACATAATGACATCCTTGTAAAAACAAGGAACTCCAGAGGCAGGTTTACACCAAAGGACACAAAATACTGGAATAATTCAGCAGGTCGGTGTCAGGCAGCACCTCTGAATAGGAGATGTTTCAGGTTGGGACCCTTTGTCTGAAGAAGGGTCCGGACCCAAAACGTCACCTTTCCATGTACTCCACTGACCCACTGAGTTACTCTTGCACTTAGTGTGCGTTTGGGGCATCCTTCCGGCAGCTGGGTGACCAGAACTGCATACGGTACTCCAATAACTTCTTTCAATTGCTTAAACCCATCCCTCAGTATTTCCAAGATGCAGGACAGAGCGCCACAGGAGATCTTTCTTCCCTGTGGCCATCAAACTGCACAACTCCCCCCCCCCCCCCTCACCTTTTGTCATGGGGTAGACTGAGACTGACCCCCCACCCCCCCCTCAATCTTTGCACATCCCCCAAGCCTTTCCACTCGTCACTTTAATTTAATGTTTCATGTATTTTGTGTTTTTTATGACTATTGGCAGGTCAATTTCCCTCCTGGGATAAAGAAAGTTCTATTGTATCGTATCATAAATGTCCTTCGGCATTTCTACTCTCTCAGACCTTTTCTTGTATTGCCTGATTGATTTAATTCTTTGAATTTATATTAATCGAGTGGGGTTAGTTTAGTTTAGAGATACAGCGTGAAAACCGAGTCTTGTTCTATTCTACGCACTCGGGACAATTTACAGAAGGCATTTAACCTACAAACCTGCTCGAGTGTGGGAGGAAACCGAAGCACCCGGAGAAAACCCACACGGTCACAGGGGAACGTACAAACTCCGTACAAACAGCACCCATAGTCCAAATCAAACCCAAATTTCTGGTGATGTAAGGCAGCAACTCCTCCACTGTGCCACCGTGCCACCCTTAAACCAAGTATTGGGTTAGACCTAGAGTGGGATTTTAACGTATCCTCAGATCACTGGCCGTTACTGATCCAGTAGCTGCTATGCTACCATAGCTCCCAGTTGCTAAACATTTTAACTTTCCCTCCCATTCCCACACATGACCTTCCTCTCCTGGGCCTCCTTCACTGTCAGAGTGAGGCCCAATGCAAATTGGAGGAACAGCACCTCATATTTCGGTTGGGCAGCTTACAACCCAGAGGTATGAATATTGACTTCTCTCACCTCAAATAACCCCTTGCTTTCTCTTTCTCTCCAGCCCTCCTCCATCCTAGTTCTCCAACCAATCTGACTGTCCACCTAATTCAATGTTATAATGTACGCCTCCTTGGCACCTTCCCCAACTAACAATGGTCTTTTCCTTGAGCTTCGTTCCCTTTGATCTCTCGTTTTCACACCTTACCCATCCATATCTCGTTCCTTACTCTCCCTTGACTCTCAGTCTGAAGAAGGGTCTCGTCCTAAAACGACACCTATTCCTTCTATCCAGAGGTGCTGCCTGTCCCGCTGAATTGCTCCAGCATTTTGTGTCTTTATCTTCAGTTTAAACTAGCATTTGCAGTTCCTTCCTACACATGCTACCATACCTAATCTTGACAAGGTCCCACATAAGAGATTAGTATGCAAACTTAAAGCACACGGTATTGGGGGTTCAATATTGATGTGGATAGAGAACTGGCTGGTAGACAGGAAGCAAAAAGTAGGAGTAAATGGGTCCTTTTCAGAATGGCAGGCAGTGACTTGTGGGGTACCGCACAGCTCGGTGCTGGGACCCCAGCTATTTACAATATATATTAATGATTTGGACGAGGGGATTGAATGCAACATCTCCAAGTTTGCGGATGACACGAAGCTGGGGGGCAGTGTTAACTGTGAGGAGGATGCTAGGAGGCTGTAAGGTGACTTGGATAGGTTGGGTGAGTGCATGGCAGATGCAGTATAATGTGGATAAATGTGAGGTTATCCACTTTGGTGGCAAAATCAGGAAAGTAGACTATTATCTGAATGGTGGCCGATTAGGAAAAGGGGAGATGCAGCGAGACCTGGGTGTCATGGTACACCAGTGATTAAAAGTAGGCATGCAGGTTCAGCAGGCAGTGAAGAAAGCAAATGGTATGTTAGCATTCATAGCGAAAGGATTTGAGTATAGGTGCAGGGAAGCTCTACTGCAGTTGTACAGAGTCTTGGTGAGACCATACCTGGAGTATTTCGTACAGTTTTGGTCTCCTAATCTGAGGAAAGACATTCTTGCCATAGAGGGAGTACAGAGAAGGTTCATCAGACCGATTCCTGGGATGTCAAGACTTTCATATGAAGAAAGACTGGATAGACTCAGCTTGTGCTCGCTAGAATTTAGAATATTGAGGGGGGATTTTATAGAAACGTACAAAATTGTTGGCTGCTTTCCAAAGGCAGCAATAGATTAAGTTGATGGGGGGGGGGGGGGGGGGTGAGGGAGTAGGGGGAGGGTGGAATGTTTGATGAACTGGGCATGTCCCAAACGCTCTGCTATTTATTGGGCAAGAGTTATTTCCAAATCAAGCTGTGATGCATCCCGATCGGAAGAAGTTGGTAAGAACTGTAGACGTTAGTAAGAGTTGTTGGAGCATGCCCAACTTCCTAAATGCCCTGTCCCACGGTACGAGTTCATTCCAAGAGCTCTCCCGAGTTAAAAAAAATCAAACTCGTGCTAAGCACTGAGAATGAACGTAGCGGGTACATCGGAGCTCGGGGACGTCTCTTAGCGGCTCGTACTGCTAAAGGCAGGTACTCGGGAAGACTCGCTAACGGCAGGTAAGCACGGGAAGACTCGTGAAGATTTTTCAACATGTTGAAAAATGTCCACGATAGCGCCGGGTACCGATGAGTAGCCATTACCGTAAATCTCCGAGTTCGAATCAGGGAAAACTCGGGAGAGCTCTTGGAATGAACTCGTACCGTGGGACATGGCTGTTTAGTCTTCCGAGGAAGAAGAGTCCTTGGTTTGCTTTCTTGATTAAGATGGTTAGGAAGACATACACGATACCTGTTTCAATAGCAGGGCATAAAATGCCAGAACTGGGAGTTTATATTACAACTATATATAACAACAGTTAGGCCAGAAGCCAAATAATGTGTGCAATAGACAATAGGTGCAGGAGTAGGTCATTCGGCCCTTCGAGCCAGCACCGCCATTCAATGTGATCATGTCTGATCATCCCCAATCAGCACCCCATTCCTGCCTTCTCCCCATATCCCCTGACTCCGCTATCTTTAAGAGCCCTATCTAGTACTGTCTTGAAAGTATCCAGAGAACCGGCCTCCACCGCCCTCTGAGGCAGAGAATTCCACAGACTCACCACTCTCTGTGAGAAAAAGTGTTTCCTCGTCTCCGTTCTAAATGGCTTACCCCTTATCCTTAAACTGTGGCCCCTGGTTCTGGACTCCCCCAACATCGGGACCATATTTCCTGCCTCTAGCGCGTCCAAACCCTTAACAATCTTAGGGTACATAAAAGGCTGGAGAAACTCAGCGGGTATAGCAGCATCGAAGGAGCGAAGAAGATAGGGGACGTTTCGGGCCGAAACCCTTCTTCAGACATATAACAATCTTATATGTTTCAATAAGATCCCCTCTCATCCTTCTAAACTCCAGAGTGTACAAGCTCAGCCGCTCCATTCTCTCAGCATATTACAGTCCAGCCATCCTGGGAATTAACCTTGTAAACCTACGCTGCATTTCCAGTTTGTAATGTCTGAGTATAACCCTGTTGTGACTAGCACAATGTCCGACATCTTGTCAGAAGAATTTATTTCCAACAACCAACAGAAACTTCTGGAGGGTCACTTGACCTCAGTCACGAGGCACTGGCCAACTCACCAGCTTATACTCCTGGTCTCAAGAGGTGCTGGCATTTAAATTACACAGTTGACACACAAAAGGAACATTGGAGGAAGTGCCGAGGAGATTCACCTCAGATGTGAGAAGAGACTGGATAGATGAAGTACTTTTGCTCTGGAGTGGAGAAGGCAAAGGAGAAATCTGATCCCTGTGCACATAATCGTGAGCGGCATAGATATGGTAGACAGTGAAAAACCTTTCATCTCAACAAAAGGCATCTGTATCCAGAAGGCACAAGTTTAAAGTAAGTGCTGGGAGATGAGGACGTGAGGAATATTTCACCTGGAAAAAGTTGAAATCTGAAACGAGTGTGAGATACGGACTCGCACAACATTTAAGATGTGTTTAGGTATGTGGTGAAGTGCCACTGGTTGGAAGGATACAAGTACTTCATGTGTCATGAAATGCCAAGGCACAGAGGGATACAAGCCGGGTGCTGAACAACTGGGATGACTTGGGTGACACAGTGGCGCAGCGGTATAGTTGCTGTCTTATGCCCCTGTCCCACTTATGCCCGTCCCACTTAGGAAACCTCTGGAGTCTTTGCGCCCCACCCAAGGTTTCCGTGCGGTTTTCTGAGGTTTTTGTCAGTCTCCCTAATGGTCTAAAGTGGTTTCCGCTTCTTCGCTGGAACATAGAAGAAGCGGAAACCACTTTAGACCATTCGACGAAAACCTCCGGGAACCGCACGGAAACCTTGCGTGGGGCGTAAAGTCTCCAGAGGTTTCCGTTCAGGTTTCCTAGGTGGGAAAGGGGCATTATAGTGCCAGGGACACGGGTTCGATCCTGACTCTGGGTGCTGTCTATACAAAGTGTTACGTTCTCCCTGTGAACATGTGGGCTTTCTCTGGGAACTCCAGTTTCCTCCCACATTCCAAAGATGTGCAGGTTTTGTAGGTTAATTGGCTTCTGTAAATTGTCCCCAGTGTGTAGGATGCAAATCTGGGAAGACATAGAACTTATGTCCGGATAAACAAAAATGCTGGAGAAACAAACAGCATCTATGAAGAAGGAATAGACGACGTTTCGGGTCAATTCTTCTCTCCATAGATGCTGCCTCACCTACTGAGTTTGATGGTCGATTGACCCGAAACGTCGCCTATTCCTTCTCTCCATAGATGCTGCCTCACCCGCTGAGTTTCTCCAGCATTTTTGTCCACTTTCTATTTTTCCAGCAACTGGAGTTCTTTCTTAAACACTAGTGTACGGGGTGGCTGTTGGTCAGCATGGAGGGCCCGTTTCCATGCTGCATCTCTAAATATAAAATCCACTAATAGCCAATGTGGACACAGTCAGCACTGTCGGGCCTGCTTCGATTTTGTGTGAGTCGATTACTTTGAAAAGTAACTTCTATGCAGTAAATTTGAAATATCGCCCTTGTCTTTTTTCTTTGCAAAGTTTCGACTGTTATTTTTGCTGGATCAGTAGCTTCCCTCCTTCTTTTCAAAATAAATTACTGATGGGCGATTAATGTCATGTCAGCAAATCCAGTGAATTAAACAAAAAATCAATATCTACATCTTGTTCAGAGTTTGTTTGATAATGCTGTTGAGAAGCATTTTGGGACATTGCATAACATTCAAGGAACTAAATGAGTACATGCTGTACTTTATATAGGTAATATAGGTAAAAAACGGGATGAGATATAGGTAAAAAGCGGGATGAGATATAGGTAATAAAACGGGATGAGATCCTACAAGGCGAACTTAGGGAGCTAGGAGATAAACTTAAAAGTAGGACCTCAAAGGTAATAATCTCTGGATTACTACCAGTGCCACGTGCTAGTCAGAGTAGAAATAGGAGGATATTGCAGATGAATACGTGGCTTGAAAAATGGTGCAGGGGGGGGGGGGGATTCAAATTTCTAGGGCATTGGAACCAGTTCTGGGGGAGGTGAGAAACAGGATGGTCTGCACCTGGGCTGGAATGGAACCAATGTACTTGGGGGAGTGTTTGCTAGTGCTGTCAAGGAGGATTTAAACTAATGTGGCAGGGGGATGGGAGCATGAGCAGAGACACAGAGGGGTGTAAAATGAGGGTAGAAGCAATAGGTAGCAAGGTGAAAAGTAAAAGTGGCAGGCAGACAAATCAAGGGCAAAAATAAAAATGGCCACTTTTCAACAATTGTATAAGGTGTAAGAGTGTTGTAAAAACAAGCCTGAAGGCTCCATGTCTCAATGCAAGGAGCATTCATGATAAGGTGGATGTGTTTGACCTGACTTGTCTTTCAGTATTATTCTACCTAAAAACCTAATTTGAGATTAAATATAAACTGTAAGCTTTTCTTATATTTTTAGCATAATTTCACCTTATCAAGTTGAATGTGAAGATAGTTATTAATGAATATGATATAGTTGGGATCACGGAGACATGCTCCAGGGTGACCAAGGCTAGGAGCTGAACACCCAGGGATATTCAATATTCAGGGGGGATAGACAGAAAGGAAAAGGAGGTATAGTAGCGTTGCTGGTTAGAGTGGAGATTAACGCAATAGAAAGGAAGGACATTAGCTTGGAGGATGTGGAATCAATATGGGTAGAACTGCGAAAGTCTTAAGGGGCAGAAAACGCTAGTGGGCCACCTAACAGTAGTAGTGGAGTTGGGGATGGCATCAAACAGGAAATTGGAAATGCATGCAACAAAGGTAAAACAGTTATAATGGGTGACTTCAATTTACATATAGATTGGGTGAATCAAATTGGCAGGAGTGCTGAGGAAGAGGATTTCTTGGAATGTATGCGGGATAGTTTTCTAAACCAACATGTAGAGGAACCAACGAGAGAGCAGGCTATTCTAGACTGGGTATTGAGTAATGAGGAAGGGTTCGTTAGCAGTCTTGCTGTGCGTGGCCCCTTGGGCAAGAGTGACCATAATATGGTTGAGTTCTTCATTAGGATGGAGAGTGACATTGTTAATTCAGAAACAAGTGTTCTGAACTTAAAGAAAGGTAACTTTGAGGGTATGAGACGTGAATTGGCCAAGATAGACTGGCAAGTGATTCTTAAAGGGTTGACGGTGGATATGCAATGGAAGGCATTTAAAGACTGCATGGATGAACTACAACAATTGTTCATCCCAGTTTGGCAAAATAATAAATCAGGGAAGGTAGTGCATCCGTGGATAACAAGGGAAATCAGGGATATTATCAAAACAAAGGATGAAGCATACAAATTAGCCAGAAAAAGCATCCTACCAGAGGACTGGGATAAATTCAGAGTCCACCAGAGGAGGACAAAGGGCTTAAAGGAAAGGGAAAATAGATTATGAAAGAAAACTGGCAGGGAACATAAAAACTGACTGCAAAAGTTTTTATAGATATGTGAAGAGAAAAAGATTAATTAAAACAAATGTAGGTCCCTCGCAGTCAGAAACTTGTGAATTGATCATGGGGACCAAGGACATGGCAGACCAATTGAATAACTACTTTGGTTCTGTCTTCACTAAGGAAGACATAAATAATCTGCCGGAAATAGCAGGGGACCGGGGGTCAAATGAGATGGAGGAACTGAGTGAAATACAGGTTAACCGGGAAGTGGTGTTAGGTAAATTGAATGGATTAAAGGCCAATAAATCCCCAGGGCCAGATATGCTGCATCCCAGAGTACTTAAGGAAGTAGCCCCAGAAATAGTGGATGCATTAGTGATAGTTTTCCAAAACTCTTTAGATTCTGGAGTAGTTCCTGAGGATTGGAGGGTAGCTAATGTAACCCCACTTTTTAAAAAAGGAGGGAGAGAGAAAACGGGGAATTACAGACCAGTTAGTCTAACATCGGTAGTTGGGAAAATGCTAGAGTCAGTTATTAAAGATGGGATAGCAGCACATTTGGAAAGTGGTGAAATCATTGGACAAAGTCAGCATGGATTTATGAAAGGTAAATCAAGTCTGACGAATCTTATTGAATTTTTCGAGGATGTAACTAGTAGAGTGGATAAGGGAGAACCAGTGGATGTGTTATATCTGGACTTTCAAAAGGCTTTCGACAATGTCACACATAAGAGATTAGTATGCAAACTTAAAGCACACGGTATTGGGGGTTCAGTATAGATGTGGATAGAGAACTGACTGGCAGACAGGAAGCAAAGAGTAGGAGTAAACGGGTCCTTTTCAGGATGGCTGGCGGTGATTAGTGGGGTACCGCAAGGCTCAGTGCTGGGACCCCAGCTATTTACAATATATATTTTATGATCTGGATGAGGGAATTGAATGCAACATCTCCAAGTTTGCGGATGACACAAAGCTAGGGGGCAGTGTTCGCTGTGAGGAGGATGCTAGGAGGCTGCAAGGTGACTTGGATAGGTTGGGTGAGTGGGCAAATGCATGGCAGATGCAGTATAATGTGGATAAATGTGAGGTTATCCACTTTGGTGGCAAAAACAGGAAAGTTGACTATTATCTGAATGGTGGCCGATTAGGAAAAGGGGAGATGCAACGAGACCTGGGTGTCATGGTGCACCAGTCATTGGTGTGTAGGCATGCAGGTGCAGCAGGCTGTGAAGAAAGCGAATGGTATGTTAGCATTCATAGCAAAAGGATTTGAGTATAAGAGCAGGAGGTTCTACTGCAGTTGTACATGGTCTTGGTGAGGCCACACCTGGAGTATTGTGTACAGTTCTGGTCTCCTAATCTGAGGAAAGACATTCTTGCCATAGAGGGAGTACAGAGAAGGTTCAACAGACTGATTCCTGGGATGTCAGGACTTTCATATGAAGAAATACTGGATAGACTCGGCTTGTACTCGCTAGAATTTAGAAGATTGAGGGATGATCTTATAGAAACTTACAAAATTCTTAAGGGGTTGGACAGGCTAGATGCAGGAAGATTGTTCCCGATGTTGGGGAAGTCCAGAACAAGAGGTCACAGTTTAAGGATAAGGGGGAAGTCTTTTAGGACCGAGATGAGAAAATAATTTTTCACACAGGGAGTGGTGAGTCTCTGGAATTATCTGCCACAGAAGGTAGTTGAGGCCAGTTCATTGGCTATATTTAAGAGGGAGTTAGATGTGGCCCTTGTGGCTAAAGGGATCAGGGGGTATGGACAGAAGGCAGGTACAGGATACTGAGTTGGATGATCAGCCATGATCATATTGAATGGCGGTGCAGGCTGAAGGGCCAAATGGCCTACTCCTGCACCTATTTTCTATGTTTCTAATTGTTTATCCCAATGCAGACTTCAGTTTTATCCTCCAGCCTTTCTCACCTCTTTATATTAATGGAATCATTGCTGCACTAATCTTCCACTTGTGAGTTACAAGTTGCAGCAACCATCAACTTATTTTATTTATGTTACATCTTTAATGTAGTGAAATATCTCAAGATGCTTTACAAGAATATTATCAAAACAAACTGTTAATCCAGAAGGGCTCTGGAACCAAGGGTGCCGGAATATCCGTGGTGGACCTGGTTTGGAACCAACCCCACCCAAGGCCGAGAGAAATTGCAGGGAATTGTGGACGTACCACAGACCATCACGCAAACCAACCTCCCTTCCATTGACTCCATTCATGCTTCACGCTGCCTCGGCAAGGCCACCAGCATAATCAAGGACTAGTCGCACTCTGGCCACTCCCTCTCCCATCAGGCAAAAGGTATAAAAGTGTGAAAATGCACACCTCCAAATTCAGGTTCAGTTTCTTCCTGACTGTTATCAGTCAAATGAATTATCCTACCGCAACCAAAGAGCAGTCCTGAACTACTATCTGCCTCATCAGTGACCCTCGGACTACCTTCCATCGGACTTTACTGGCTTCATTTTGCACTGAATGTAATTCCCTTATCATGTATCTGTACACTGTGAATGACACGATTGTAATCATGTTTTGTCCTTCCACTGGCTGGTTAGCACGCAACAAAAGCTTTTCACTGTACCTCGGTACACGTGACAATGAACTAAACTGAACTGAAGTATTATACTGAAAAGATTACTATTCCTATATTGCTGATCAATGACGCAATTCTTTTGGAAACCTGGTCATAAGGAATAGAAGTAGAATTAGGCCATTCGTCCCATCAAGTCTACTCAGCCATTCAATCATGGCTGATCTACCTCTCCCAACCCAATTCTCCTGCCTTCCACCCACAACCTGTGACACCCGTACTAATCAAGAATCTATCTATCTCTGCCTTAAAAATATCCACTGACTTGGCCTCCACAGCCTTCTGTGGCAAAGAATTCCACAAATTCACCACCCTCTATGACAAAATTAAATTTTCCTCATCTCAATATCATATTCTTTGCCTAAAGTTGCTTCTCCCACTATTTATGCTTCCATTTCAACGTGCAATATCAGTAAAATTCTCTAAGCAGCTTGTATATCAGTTCAACAACTTGAGTAAAGGTACTTCTCAGAGGCATATGATTTTACTCCAGCATTTTGCATAATCTGTGAAACCAACAAACCTAAAGTGTGACCTTAGAGAGCAAGGAATTTGTGGATTAGACCTCCACCCAAAGGTGTTAATACCTTGCTGATAGCAAAATTAGTGGATAACCGGTTAAATAGGCAATTAAAAATGAGATTTAGATTTGCGATTAAGTTCAGCTGGAGATAATTAAAAGCTGTGCAAAATTAATTTGCGCTTCACACTAATACGTTTATCTTTGCTTCTTGCTGTGGAAATGTTTTCCCTATTTTTCTCTTGCCTTCCCACCTTATTGGCGATAATGTTGAAGACTGCCTCGAATTTGCAATTCAGCTACTTTTGGCCGATGAAAATGCAGTCACCCATAGAAAATTGGGATACCAGCAAAAAAAAAGACGCTGAATTTGACAGAAAGAAACAATTGGAACAACATTGGTGGTAGGGGAGTGAAACTGTTCACTGAGATACCCACGGTAAAATATGGCCAAAGTTAGACACAAAAAGCTGGAGTAACTCAGCGGGTCAGGCAGCATCTCTGGAGGGAAGGCATAGGTGACATCTCGGGTCGTGACCCTTCTTCTGACTGAGAGTCAGGGGGAAAGGGAAACATAAAGGTTAAAATATGGCCTTGTGTGTCGGAAGTAACTGTAGATGCTGGTTAAAACCGAAGATAGACACAAAATGCTGGAGTAACTCAGTGGGACAGGCAGCATCTCTGGAGGCAAGGAATGGGTGACGCTTCGGGTCGAGACCCTTCATCAAACTGGAGAAGTGTTACCCGTCTGAAGTCGGGTCTCGACCCGAAAGGTCACCCATTCCTTCTCTCCAGATATACTGCCTGTCCCGCTGAGTGACTCCAGCATTTTGTGTCTGAAAGATGGCCTTCATTACTTACAAAATTTTACTTACAAAATTCTTAAGGGGTTGGACAGGCTAGATGCAGGAAGATTGTTCCCGATGTTGGGGAAGTCCAGGACAAGGAGTCACAGCTTAAGGATAAGGGGGAAATCCTTTAAGACCGAGATGAGAAAGACTTTCTTCACACAGAGAGTGGTGAGTCTCTGGAACTCTCTGCCACAGAGGGTAGTTGAGGCCAGTTCATTGGCTATATTTAAGAGTGAGTTGGATGTGGCCCTTGTGGCTAAGGGGATCAGAGGGTATGGAGAGAAGGCAGGTACGGGATACTGAGTTGGATGATCAGCCATGATCATATTGAATGGCGGTGCAGGCTCGAAGGGCTGAATGGCCTACTCCTGCACCTAATTTCTATGTTCTATGTTTCTATTATTCATAATGTGATTACACTCAATTCCCCACATCCTGACAGTTTGTTGTGCGGCAGGCAATAGCCAGGCAGTAGCAACCCATGACTGTCAAAGACAGTGCAGTTCATTTTAGTTTATTGTCACGCGTACTGAGGTACAGTGAGGAGCTTTTGTTTTGTGCTCACCAGTCAGGCAGCAGGAGAGAGGGCACAATAAGGGCGTGTCATCTCACAAACATAATTCCTGGTCCACATGATATACAATTAGTGGGAACTCTTGTCGGTGTGGAGGGTGAGGAGGTAGCGAGCGTGCCACCTTGGGTGTTGAGCCCCCTGGTAGGATATCTACAGTAATCTCTTGCAGGGGTGACGAATCCCATACAATGGCGCAGTGCTGAAATAAATCTCACGACTTCACTATATATATATATATATGTAAAAGCCTGGTATGTTTGCCAACCTTTACACCTGCATGGTGCAGATCCTAATTGCAAAATCTGATTTAGGCAGAGGAGGCATGACGGTAGAGTTGATGCCTCACAGCGCCAGAGACCTGGGTTCATTCCTGACTACGGGTGCTCTCCGTATGGAGTTTGTACGTTCTCCCCGTGACCTGCGTGGGTTTCCCTCAGGATCTCTGGTTTCCTCCCACACTCCAAAGATGTACAAGTTTGTAGGCTAATTGGCTTGGTATAATAGTAAGATTAAACGAGAACTTACCAGTTCGAAGTTTGATCGTTATTTTATGAGGAGTTACGATGAGGGATTACGTGAAGAGCCCGCCTGGCGCTGGCAAACGGCATACTTCAAAGCAGCGGCATGAAAAACACAGAACACAAAATAGCCGAAGTAACATAGTAAGGCTCATAATAGACTTAGAACTTCCAGATGATCATTTATTTTATGATGGTGGGGAGTGGAGGGCACGTAATCCCTCATCGTAACTCCTCATAAAATAACGATCAAACTTCGAACTGGTAAGTTCTCGTTTTAATCTTACTATTTACTTCGGAGTCACGTGAGTGACTACGTGAAGAGTTTAAAGCTTTCTGTGTTTTTCGTGTCGTAGAATTTATTCCATACGACAGTACGGCTCATTAACACAATAACGAGCGAATAACACATTTTCCCCAAACATTGCCTCAAGTTATGTGATGAATAATTTTCACATTATAAAAAATGAAAATAATGCCCTTTCTATTGAAAAGCAAATTTATCACAAATACCAATTGATATATATTTTTTATGGCATGATAAAGCAACAATTATAGCGAACCGAACATTGCGTGTCTAAATCTGACACCATGACTGGTTTCCTTTATTTTAACAGTAATCTACAGCCTCCTGCGGCCTTGCATCTTTGCTCGAGTGGCTCATCCTGTGCCATTCCTGTGAATGTATTTTCCTCATTAACAGAGTGATTTTCCACCTTTCAGTGTCTAGTTCCTACTGAATGTATCCAATTATTAACCATCTAGAAATACATTCCTCTATAACCATCAGTTTTACTGAACCCAATGTGGTTTTTGTGTGTAATAAGCAGTCTCATTGCCACAGACTCCTACCTACTGCAACATTTTCATCAATGTTCACCACACACACACACACACACAACACAACTTAAAGCCAGCAGGATGTGCTTATAGGTTTACCTTGGTTTTTGTTTTCAGGTCTTTCTTGGCGTGCTTTGTTTGGTAGATTCATAAACATATATGATAATGCAATTGGTATCCACATGCCATTATAACGTAACATTTGCAATGTTTGCACTCTTATATTGATACTAAAGTTATCAGAATTATTATTTTCAATGTTTAAGTTTTTTGAATCATAGATAGAGTTAAAGTCCATTTCTTAAGGCATTTCAAGATTTTTTTTTATCTCCTGCCTTTATATTTTTTACAATTTTGGACAGATTATTATACATATACACATTTCTATATCTATATCTATATCTATAATATATATACACACACACACACATATATATATATTTTATTAACATTTACATATATATCCCTTTCCATATTGGGATATTATGAATGCATCTGATAACTTCTTGGTTAATATATTGTCCGTTTATAAGACGGTAACACCCTGAGCCCTATAATTGGCTCTAATCAATTAGATACTTAGAAAATGCAATCCACAAGGAATTCACATATATCTAAATGACAAAATAACTTTACTGTATATACAGACCTCCAATTTCTTATAACAAAATATAGTTATTTAGACTTATTTCCGCAAATTGCAGGTATAACACTTCTTTATACATAATTATTTATTGATATATCGTAATATTGGTTTACATTCATAGACTTCTATGACCATCAGCTGTTTGAGATGGTCTAGTCAACCTGTAGATAGTCAAATTCATATTTTCACTTATGGAGGTTTTTGTACAACAATAAATTACTGCAGGATTTCTCAACCTGGAGATCCCAGTGGGTGCAGCAGCATCCAAAGAACAAAGGAGACAGGCAACGACCTAGGTCGAGACCCCTTTTTTGACTTCAATAAAATTACTGCCATTATGAATCATCACCAGCAGTTCAAAATCACACAATATAAATAACCATAAAGGACCCATATTGGGCCACCAAAATGCCTCTGGCAGTGTCCTGCTACATATTCATCAGACACTGCCTATTAAACAAAAAAGAGGAACACAAGAATCTTTTCCTCATGTAATTTGGAGAAAAGCATCCACCTTCACTGTTCTTAGATACCCTCAAGAATATTCGAAAGATCAGTGATTTAATCTGTATGCAATCAGATTAATCGTAAGTAATCCATATTAATGACAATATAGTTATCTTCCGATACCATTGTCTCTTCCTTAGAGATAAACAGGTGGACTAACTTTAAAACATACCACATCTGTTTACTTAGATAATCCCATAATTGTTGTTTGACTTATCTTGTGACCCACAAGAAAATATTTAAAATCAGTGATTTAATCTGTATACAACCAGATTAATCGTAAGTATGCAAAATAATGACAATATATTTTCCTCCCAAATTTGACCATAGTTAACATATGCCATGGCTGTGGTATTGTTATCTTAATACGACATGGACAGTTCCATAATAAAACAATCGATCTTTTTTATCCATAACTCCTTATACTTCAACTTAATACAAATGTTTGGAAAATTCTTAGGACAAACCATTTATGTTTGCCTGGTATAATTGTCTGCAGTCCCGCTTAACAAAAAACATATCAATTATTGTTATAAGAATAGATATATTCTTATCTTTACCAAACATTCCACAGAAGCTGTACATCAATCTGTAATCTTTGCTTCAGTTGTAAATTAAATAGTTGAAGCAGCTATGAACCTTTTTACATACTAATAATGATAAGTATCAATTGATATTTTGCATAACATTTACTCTTCACAAGGCATACATATTCTATAAGCTTCTGTATTCCTTCTTTTGGAACTTTTATTTATATTTTCCCCTAACCTAATGGAGGAACAAAGTATGTCCAACAAACAATAATACATATTTGTATCATGGAACAATTCTCCCCACTCTTATGGTGCTTAAATTACTTTCTGAATTCAGAAGTAGTACATTTAAAAATATTTTATTAATGCCTGAGCATATGCTTTATGTAATGGGTCAAGTCCACCAGGTTTATAATGGCAGGCACTAATTTGCAGCTGCTCTTTATCTAATTTATTCTAATTTAAATGTAATCGAGATAACCATACCATGTACCTCATAAGTGCAAGTGCTGATCTTTTATCAGTATATTGTTCCTTCAGTGTTCAGTTTAACAACTTGAACTGATTGATTGTTTGGACAAGTTTTAACTTGCACAGCTTGACCCACTTTAATTAATTTCAAGCACCTGTAATATTGATTAACACTTTGTTAATCACAACAGTTTTTCCATGTTCTAGATGTTTCTATTTTCTTACACTGTGAAAGTGTAAATAATGATATTATTGTATGGTTTTATACCATGAATCTTTACACTAAGGTAATTTTATAATAACATGTACGTTCCCCTTCTTTTTAAAATTTACTTTGAGTGCAAACCTGAAATCAGTTTTTTCCTTATACAGGTGAACCAATCCTCCTTAGTTTATATTAAGTTTTAAAACCATCATTATACACCTGTAATCCCCCCATAATTGAGATTTCTATGACTTATTTTGTAACCAGAGTGTTTGCACCTCTTCAACGTACATCAAGCCTTCTTTTCCCCAATTATATAGGTTAAGATAAAGGCTATGGTTTGGATAATACCACTTCTGCCTTTATTTTGATCCATCATCAAATTTTCCATTGGATCATAGTTTTTCCACCGTAAAATAAAAGAATCTTTGTCTTTGTTTTGATCCATAATCAAAATTTTTATTGGATCATAGTTTTTTTTCTTCCCCAAAGTTTAAAGATCAGTGGTCTGTTCTTTTGTAATTAATATCTTTGATTAATCATAAGGCAGGTATTCTATAATAATCAGGAGTTTTAATATATCCTGATTTGTATTAATCTGCAACCTATATGCAGATTCGGTAAATACAAAAAAAAAAAAAAAAACAAAGAAAAATATATATTTTTTCTTTCCTATTAAGCTCCACAACTAATGGCAATTTATTTTATATTTTACATATTTGCACCAATTTGAACTTTGAAATTGTATTTCGTATATCTCATATAATTTGAGACATGGATATTTATAAATGGATTAACCATTGATATTTAAATAAAACATAAAGTTTATCGTATTCTTGAAGTTGGTGAGATACCATATAATTTAATGTAGGCAGCTAAGGTTTTCCCATAGCCTCACCACTTCCTTTAGACATAGCAAAACTTTTGCTATCTCAGGCACACCTGGCCTCACATTTTATTTTTTATTTTATTTGTGGTGTGCATTTATAATTCATATCACCACTTGCAGGGTCTGTCTTTGCAGCCCTGATCCACTGAATTATATCCAAAGAGACTTCCTCCACCCCTATCCAGGTCAGAGTTTTTATATCTCAATTTTGGCACATAGCCATATTTTGTATATTCAAGCCCCTCAGGGTCTTTTTTTTGGGGAACTGTTTGGGTACTGTGACCCATGGTCATTAGTACATTCAAGCCCCTCAGGGTCTTTTTTGGTGAACTGGTTTGGGTACTGTGACCCTAGTCTCTTTTTATATATTATGGAGTACTTTCTCCATATCGTGAATTTTATTAACTTTTTTTTTTTTTTTTTTTTTAAATACAGTCTTTCTGACTTTAAAAATATCCTGCCAAAATTGTGGAGCATCTAAACCTTTCTACCGTATTTTAAACGGTACCAGTATCAGAAACCGCCCCGTAATTATCTCTCGTCCCGATCGCTGGGTATTCCCCTGGGACGTTCTTTTTAAAACTCCGTATTTTAAACAGAGTATATCTGTTCAATTTAGACTTTTAATTTGTTTTTAAAACCTTTAAATCCTGGTTTTCCACCAGGCACGGAGTTTTCAAGTCCTAAAAAATTTTTTCAACAGCACTTACCTGCCGGTTCCGAACCTACCGCTGTCGAGGAGCTGTCTGTGCAGCTCCTGCTTCTGCCGTCAGCGTCGACGTAATGCCGTTTGCCAGCGCCAGGCGGGCTCTTCACGTAGTCACTCACGTGACTCCGAAGTAAAATTGTAAATTATCCCTAGTGTGTGTAGGGGGGTGGAAGATTGCAACCTTCAAGTGGTCCGCCCTGTTTCAACTAATGCCATCAACTCGACGTGCACAAACGGAAGATCAAATAGAACAAGTTGTCCTACAACTTTAGGCTGAAGAAGAAGAGTGTGTATAGGATAGTGGCAGTGTGCTGTGATCGCTGATCGGCGCAGATTCCGTGGGCCGGAGGGGTTGTATTTCTAAACTGTATTTCTAAACTATAACTAAACAGAGGTCTTAGTTCAATTGAGACGCCACTCATCAGTAAAGACAGACACATGCACGGTGCAGATTCCAACTACAAAATCTAATTGAAGCAGATGTCTTAGTTCAATTGAGACAGCACACATCAGTAAAAACTATGTTGTAAGCACAGAGGCAATTGGAACCACAATTCAGGTTTTAATCCATATGAATGCTACAGGGTATATTTGTGTGTTGCTATTGCTTCCTGTCCAAATATTGATATAATGCAGTTGCCAAGTCAAGTTGAGTTTATTGCCATGTGTATAATTACAGTGAGGTACAGATACCGTAAAATTCTTGCTTGCAGCAGCATCACAGGCACACAGGCAGTACTCAAAAAATATAAAACCCAGGAAATGCAGACGTTGATTAACGCATAAAAGGACACAAAGTGAAGAAAGGGCTACCCGAAATGTTACCTATCCATGTTCTCCAGAGATGCTGCCTGACCCGCTGATTTACTCCAACCCTTTGTGTCCTTTTCAGCACTCAAAAATTATAAATTATACATAAATTAATCTAATTCTGCAAGACAGTGGGGGGGGGGGGGACTGCAAAAAAGCAAGATATTAGTACATCCACCTAGGAAGAAAAACACACATGGTGGTGTAAGTGATAGCGTGTAGTATTCCGGTGGCAAGGCAGCATTTGGATTATTTGTGTAGGAAGGAAGTGCAGATGCTGGTTTCAACGGAAGATAGACACAAAAAGCTGGAGTAACTCAGCGTGACAGGCAGCATCCCTGGAGAGAAGGAATGGGTGACGTTTCGAGTCAAGACCCTTCTTCAGAGTGGTTAGGGAGAAGGGAAACGAGAGATATAGATGGTGATGTGGAGAGATAAAGAACAATGAATGAAAGATATGAAAAAAAAGTAACAATGATAAAGGAAACAGGCCATTGTCAGCTGTTTGTAGGGTGAAAATGAGAAGCTGGTGCGACTGGGGTGGGGGAGGGAGATAGAGATAGAGGGAATGCCAGGGCCCGAGGGCTGAGGGAGAGGTGGGAAGGGGAGGAGACAGCGGAGGCTTGGCGATCGCTTCGCCGAACACCTCCGCTCGGTCCGCAATAACCAACCCGACCTCCACCCAACCACCCGACCTCCCGTGGCTCAGCACTTCAACTCCCCCTTCCCATTCCCATGCCATAATCACCACATTCCTAACCTCTCGGTCCTGGGCCTCCTCCACGGCCAGAGTGAGCAACACCGCAAGCTGGAGTAACATCACCTCATATTCCGCTTGGGGAGTCTGCATCCTTTGGGCTTGAATATTGAATTTTCTCAGGGGGGGTACACAAAAAGCTGGAGAAACTCAGCGGGTGCAGCAGCATCTAAGGAGCGAAGGAGGATAGGCGACGTTTTCGGGGTCGGAGACCCTTCTTCAGACTGGTCAGGGATCAGGGAGGAGGAAACAAGTGATATAGGACGGTGATGTGGAGAGATAAGGAACAATGAGTGAAAGATATGCAAAAAAGTATCGGTGATAAAGGGAACAAGCCATTGTAAGCTGTTTGGTGGTGTGGCAAAAATGAGATGCTGGTGCGGACTGGGGTGGGGAGGGAGATAGAGATAGAGGGAATGTAAGGGCCCCGAGGGCTGAGGGAGAGGTGGGAAGGGGAGGAGACAGCAAGGGTTTAACAGAATTGGAGAAAATTACAATATTCAAGCCCAAAGGGATGCAGACTCCCAAGCGGAATATGAGGTGCTGTTCCTCCAGCTTGCGTGTTGCTCACTCTGGCCGTGGAGGAGGCCCAGGACCGAGAGGTCGGATGTGGAATGGGAGGGGGAGTTGAAGTGCTGAGCCACGTGAGGTCGGGTTGGTTATTGCGGGGACCGAGCGGAGGTGTTCGGCGAAGCGATCGCCAAGCCTCCGCTTTGGTCTCACCGATATAGATCATCTGGGCATCTGGGAGCAGCGGATGCAGTAGATGAGGTTGGAGGAGGTGCAGGTGAACCTGGAAGGACTGCTTGGGTCCCCTGAAAGGAGTGGGAGGGGGGAGGTGAAGGGGACAAGTGTTGCATTTTCTTGCGGTTGCAAGGGAAAGTTGCCCGGGAAGGGGTAGAGTGGGAGGGGAGGGAAGAATGGACAAGGGAGTTGCGGAGGAGCGGGTCTTTGCGGGAAGGCAGACAGGGGGGGGAGATGGGAAGATGTGGCGGGTGGAGGGGTCACGTTGGAGGTGGCGAAACTGGCGGAGGACTTATTGTTGTATTTGCGGCTGGTGGGGTGAAAGGTGAGGACCAGGGGGGACTCTGCCCTGTTTGCTTATGAGTGGGGGAATGGAGAACCCCTGGTGCGGGCCTCATCAATAGTGGGGCGTGAGGGGAATCCCCGATCTCTGAAGAATGAGGCCATTTGTGATGACCTGGTGTGGAAACACCTCATCCTGGGTGAGCAGATGCGGCGTAGACGGAGGAATTGGGAATATAGGGGATGGAAAGTCAAGTCTTACAGGAAGCAGGGTGGGAGAAAGAGTAGGGTACACAAAAAGCTGGAGAAACTCAGCGGGTGCAGCAGCATCTAAGGGAGCGAAGGAGATAGGCGACGTTTCGGGTCGAGACCCTTCTTCAGACCGGTCAGGACAGGGAAACGAGAAGATATAGACGGGTGATGTGGAGAGATAAGGAACAATGAGTGAAAGATATGCAAAGAAGTATTGGTGATAAAGGGAACAAGCCATTGTAGCTGTTTGTGGTGTGAAAATGAGATAGCTGGTGCGGGGACTGGGGTGGGGGAGGGAGATGGAGATGGAGGGAATGCCAGGGCCCGAGTGCTGAGGGAGAGGTGGGAGGGGAGGAGACAGCAAGGGTTAACAGAATTGAGAAAATTCAATATTCAAGCCACAAAGGATGCAGACTCCCCAAGCGGAATATGAGGTGCTGTTCCTCCAGCTTGCGGGTGTTGCTCACTCTGGCGTGGAGGAGGCCCAGGACCGAGAGGTCGGATGTGGAATGGGAGGGGGAGTTGAAGTGCTGAGCCACCGGGAGGTCGGGTTGGTTATTGCGGACCGAGCGGAGGTGTTCGGCGAAGCGATCGCCAAGCCTCGCTTGGTTTCACCGATATAGATCATCTGGCATCTGGAAGCAGCGGATGCAGTAGATGAGGTTGGAGGAGGTGCAGGTGAACCTCTGTCGGGACCTGGAAGGACTGCTTGGGTCCCTGAAAGGAGTGGAGGGGGGAGGTGAAGGGACAAGTGTTGCATTTCTTGCGGTTGCAAGGGAAAAAGTGCCCGGGGAAGGGGTAGAGTGGGAGGGGGGAGGGAAGAATGGACAAGGGAGTTGCGGAGGGAGCGGTCTTTGCGGAAGGCAGACAGGGGGGGAGATGGGAAGATGTGGCGGGGTGGAGGGGTCGTTGGAGGGTGGCGAAACTGGCGGAGGACTATATGTTGTATTTGCGGCTGGTGGGGTGAAAAGGTGAGGACCAGGGGGACTCTGCCCTTTGCGAGTGGGGGAATGGGAGCGAGGGCAGTGTTGCGGGGCATGGAGGAGACCCTGGTGCGAGCCTCATCAATAGTGGGGGAGGGGAATCCCCGTTCTCTGAAGAATTGAGGCCATTTGTGATGACCTGGTGTGGAACACCTCATCCTGGGAGCATCGATGCGGCGTAGACGGAGGAATTGGGAATAGGGGATGGAGTCCTTACAGGAAGCAGGGTGGGAGGAAGAGTAGTCCAGGTAGCTGTGGGAGTCAGTAGGTTTGTAGTAGATGTCGGTCAGGAGCGTATCACCTGCAATAGAGATGGTGAGGTCAAGGAATGGTAGGGAAGTGTCGGAAATGGTCCACCAGTGTATTTGAGGCCGGATGGAAGTTGGTGGTGAAATGAATGAAGTCAGTCAGTTGTGTGTGGGTGCAGGAGGTGACACCAAAGCAGTCGTCGATGTAACGGGAGGTAGAGGTCGGGGATGGGGCCCTGGTACGTCGAGAACATGGATTGTTCGACGTACCCAACAAAGAGGCAAGTGTGCTGGGGACCCATGCTGTGTGCCCATAGCTACGCCCTGTGTTTGGAGGAAATGGGAGGAATCAAAAGAGAAGTTATTGAGGGTGAGGACCAACTCTGCTAGGGCGGAGGAGGGTGTCAGTGGACGGGTAGGGTTGCTCCTCTGGTCGAGGAAGAACCGGAGGGGCTTTGAGACCGTCCTGGTGGGGGATGGAGGTGTAGAGTGACTGGACGTCCATGGTAAAGAGAGGGGATGGGGGCCTGGAGAATGGAATGCACGGAGCCGACGGAGAGTGTCTGAGGTGTCTTGAACATAGTGTGGGGAGGGATTTAACAAAGGGGGATAGGATGGCGTCAAGGTATGTGGAAAATGTGTTCGGTGGGGCACGAACAGGCAGAGACAATGGGTCTGCCAGGGCAGTCGGGTTTAGGTGGATTTTGGGGAGAAGGTAAAATCGGGGCCGTGCGGGGCTGGGAAACGATGAGGTCGGAGGCTCGGGAGGGTAGGGAGCCCGAGCTGATGAAGTCGGTTATGGTGCTCGAGATGGTGGCCTGGTGTTCGTCAGTGGGGTCATGGTCCAGGGGTAAGTAGGAGGAGGTGTCCGAGAGTTGGCGCGCGGCCTCCGCTTTGTAGAGATCGACGCGCCAGACTACCACGGCACCTCCCTTGTCGGGAGGAAGAGTAGTCCAGGTAGCTGTGGGAGTCAGTAGGTTTGTAGTGGATGTCGGTCAGGAGCGTATCACCTGCAATAGGATGAATTTTCTCAATTCTATTAACCCTTGCTGTCTCCTCCCCTTCCCACCTCTCCCTCAGCCCTCGGGCCCTGGCATTCCCTCTATCTCTATCTCCCTCCCCCACCCCAGTCGCACCAGCTTCTCATTTTCACACCATAAACAGCTTACAATGGCTTGTTCCCTTTATCACCGATACTTTTTTGCATATCTTTCACTCATTGTTCCTTATCTCTCCACATCACCGTCTATATCTCTTGTTTCCCTGATCCCTGACCAGTCTGAAGAAGGGTCTCGACCCGAAACGTCGCCTATCTCCTTCGCTCCTTAGATGCTGCTGCACCCGCTGAGTTTCTCCAGCTTTTTGTGTACCCCCAGGCTGTGGAGGCTAAGTCAGTAGGTATATTTAAGGCAGAGATAGATAGATTCTTGATTAGTACAGGTGTCAGAGGTTGTGGGGAGAAGACAGGAAAATGGGGTTAGGAGGGAGAGATAGATCAGCCTTGATTGAATAGTGGCCCAATTCTATTCCTATCACTTATGATCTTATGATCTTACCACGACTAAAGAGCAGTCCTAAACTATTATCTACCTCATTGGAGACCCTTAGACTATCCTTGATTGGGCTTACTGGTTTTATCTTGCACTAGACGTTATCCCTTATTATGTATCAGTAAACTGTGAATGGCTCGACTGTAATCATGTATTGTCCTTCCGCTGACGGGTTAGCACGCAACAAAAGCTTTTCATTGTACCTCGGTACAGGTGACAATAAACTAAACTAAACTAAACTGTTTGCTTAAGCGAACTCTGAGGACTACGGACAGTGTATGAGCAGCACACAGTAAATTCTAAGGTTATCATGTCAGATCTCCCAATGTCAGCAGACACTTTATTAAACAGCAAGGAATCAGCACAAGTCTTATTTAAACCGTATCTTGACAATCATAGATTTGTGTTTCAATTACTTTTGATACAGGTGGAAATGAACCTCGAGTGAATAATAATGCATTCCTGACTCTGGGGGGAGAAAAGTACTCTGGGCAGTTAGAGTCGTAGAGTGATGCAGCACGGAAGCAGGCCCTTCCGCCCAATTCATCCAAGATGTACCTTCCAAGCTGGTCCCATTTGCCAGAAAGAAAGAACTGCAGATGCTGGTAAGATCAAAGGTAGATACAAAATGCTGGAGTAACTAGAAACATAGAAAATAGATGCAGGAGGAGGCCATTCGCCCCTTCGAGCCAACACAGCCATTCAATATGATCATGGCTGATCGTCCGCTATCAATAACCCGTGCCTGCCTTCTCCCTAGATCCCTTGACTCCACTAGCCCATAGAGCTTTATCCAACTCTCTCTTAAATCCATCCAGTGATTTGGCCTCCACTGCCCTCTGTGGCAGAGAATTCCATAAATTCACAACGCTCTGGGTAAAATAGTTTTTTCTCAGCTCAAATGGCCTCCCTTTATTCTAAGACTGTGGCCCCTGGTTCTGGACTCACCCAACTCGAAACTCGAAACTAGAGATCCGAAACATCACCCATTCCTTCTCTCCAGAGATGCTGCCTGACCTGCTGAGTTACTCCAGCATTTTGTGTCTACCCCCCAGTGGCCCATCTATATTACTAAAAGTCTGATCTTGACCGCTTCCTGTTGTTCTGTATATTGATTTTAGAAAATACGCTGCCGCTTACGGCTGTGATTTTTGGCCATCTTACTCAGAGTCCCCCTCAGCTGTGCAGGACAAGCAAATTTTTCCCATCGATGAAAAATAAAAGAGTTATTGGTGTTTTAAAAATGTTGAGATTCTCTCTCCTGAAGGCCACGCACCTTCCGGAGGGACTATAAAACCCGGAAGTATTGAGTGCCTCAGTCAGTCTCTGCAAGATGGGGGAGCGAGAGGATCACATCTCTCAGTCTGAGCTGTGAATAACACTGAACACATGTCTACTAAACAGTGAGTGGTTTTACTGACCTGTCAGTGCCCTTAATGTGGTTTGAAAATATCGTTTGGAAATGCTAAAGCTGTGTTGCCTTTGGTTTGGAAATGCTAAAGCTGTGTTGCCTTTGGTTTGGAAATTCTAAAGTTGTGTTGCCTTTGGTGTGGAAGTGCTAAAGTTGTGTTGCCTTTGGTTTGGAAATGGTAAAGCTGTGTTGCCTATGGTTTGGAAATGCTAAAGCTGTGTTGCCTAATTAAAGCTGCCTTGCCTAATTAAAGTTGCCATGTCTAATTAAAGTTGCCTTGCCTTCTATATAATTAAAAGTCTAATCTTGACCACTTCCTATTTACGCTTTATATTGATTTTTCAAAAACGCTACCACGTACGGCTGTAATTTTTGGCCATCTTACTCAGAGTCCTCCTCCGCTCATCAGGTACTGAGGAATTTTCTCATCGATGAAAAATAAAAGAGTTATTAGTGATTAAAAAATGTTGAGATTCTCTCTCCTGTCAATCACGCCATGAAGGTCGCGCCCCTTCTGGTGGGAGGGGGAGGAGGGACTATAAAACTCAGAAGTGTGGGCGTGGTTCAGTCTCTGCAAGATGGAGGAGGGAGAGGTCACGACTCGCTGTCTTTAATGGCCTTGCACTCTGCTTGAAATGATATGAAACTGCACTTGAATTTGGTGGCCTTGCACCCTGCTGAAAGTGGTAAGAAATTGCACTTGAATTTGGTGGCCTTGCACCCTGCTTGAAATGGAATTTGAAGGAATAGCCGTGAGTCAACTGCCAGCCCACCAACCGTGAGTGAGTGAGCTGCCAGCACAACAGGCTTGAGTGACTGAGCCGCCAGCCCAAGAATCTATTCGGCCAACAATGTCCATACTAACCCTCTGGAAACCAGTCCCTTCAGCCCACAACACCCATACTAGCACTCCAGAAAGCCCCCCCAACTGGCCACCAATATTGGAATTGGTGGAGAGGTGGAATATTGCATTGGGGGACCAGCCCTCCCATGTGATGCTGGAACCCAACAGGTCTCACTTAGTCTAGTAACCCTCTAAACCTTTCCTCTCCATTTTGGGATATTTTTGCAGTGGGGATGATTTCACCTAAACATGTACTAGTTCAATCAGTTCCGAGCACAGTTTAGCACATTCAGAACATAGAACAATACAGCACAAGAATAGGCCATTCGGCCCACAATGGCTGTGCCGAACATGATGCAAAGACCAACCCTTATCTGCCTGCAGATAATCCCTATCCCAGAAGTCTGAAGAAGTATCTTGACCCGAAACGCCACCTATCCATGTTCTCCAGAGATGCTGCCTGACCTGCTGAGTTTAATTTAGAGATATAGCGCAGAAACAGGCCCTTCAACCTACCGAGTCCGCGCCGTCCAGCGATCCCCGCACACTAACGCTATCCTACACACACACTTGGGACAATTTCAAATTTTTACCTAAGCCAATTGACCTACAAACCTGTACGTCTTTGGAGTGTGGGAGGAAACCGGACATCCCAGAGAAAATCCACGCAGGTCACGGGATCAACTCCGTACAGACAGCAACCGTAGTCAGGATCAGACTTGGGCCTCTACTGTAGTAAGGCAGCAACTACTGCTGCGCCACGCGTAGAGTTACTTGAGCACTTTGTGTCCTTTTATCCACATCCCTCCATTCCCTGCATATCCAGGTACTTATCCAGAAGTCACTTAAATGCCGTTATCTTGGTATTTTTTAAAAATCAGGTGCTTCGTGATTTGATATATAGGTCAATACTTGGGTTGAAATAAGCTGGTAGGAATCAGTTAGAAATATGAAGAGTATCCAGATTGGCAAATGTCACCGTCAGTCAACTGCGACCTGGCTCTGGGACTTCCTTCGTCTTATCTGCATAAAACAGATAGATTTCTGCTTACTAGCGCAGAGAGAGAGCAAATAGCTACTTCAGGAGCACAATGGCCATTTAAAAACAAAATATTGTAACTGAGATTGTGGTGTATTGGGTCAGAATCTAATGATTTACTGTAATGTGTATGCTGTTTCCCCAAAGCTCAGGCAAAAGTGTTAAATTGCACATAAATGTAACCTGGCTGGGATCATTTATGCTTCAGATTCGATTAGGAGCGGGGATGGTAAATGAACCATTTCAGCTTGACTTTTCAAATAGAGACACGAAATGCTGGAGTAACTCAGCGGGACAGGCAGCCTCTCTGGAGAGAAGGAACGGGTGACGTTTTAGGTCGAGATCGTACTTCAATCCATCTGGTGAAATGAGGCGGAAGGAGGGGCTCAACCCAAAAAACATCACCCATTCCTTTTCTCCAGAGATGCTGCCTGCCCTGCTGAGTTAAGGGCCTGTCCCACTTGGACGACCTAATCCACGAGTTTAGAAGACCCTAGACGAGTTGAAAAAAATGTCAAGGTCGTGTTGACTCACCGAAGTAAAAGACCTCCTAGGACTATGTCTACAACTTCCTACGACTATGTCTGTGACCTCCTACGACCCCCCTCGACCTCAGTCTTCCACAACTAAGACCAACTACGACTAGCTACGAGTGGAAAATGATCACATGATAAATTGATGTCATATTTGCTTTTTTTTAATCGGGCCAGTTACCGACCTACGACTACTTACGACTATCTACAACTACCTAGGACTACCATCACGACCTACCTACGAGTAAAACATATACATTTTTTCCATGCCAACCTTTTTTTAACTCATGGACATTTTTTATCAGGCTGGTAAAAAACGCCACGACTTACTTGAGGCCACGAGTACGCGGAGACCACTCATGAGCATGAGGAAGAGTTATAAGGCCTCCTACGACCTCGTGGCGACCATGCTGCGAGTATGAGTCAAGGGCAAACGCGACAGAGGTCGCCAATTAGGTCGTGAAAGTGTGACAGGGACGTTACTCCAGCATTTTGTGTCTATCTTTGGTGTAAATCAACATCTGCAGTTCCTTCCTACACACACTGACTTTTCTAATAGATGAGTTCTGCCCACCCCTGGCAAGAGGGGAAAATCAACTGTGATGGAATTTAGGTGTGTTGTTGGTGCTTGTGGACGGGGTGATGGGAGTATTGGACAAAACATAAAACACTGATTAGAGTGTGTAGGAGGGAACTACAGATGCTGGTTTAAACCGGAGATAGATACAAAGTGTTGGAGTAACTCAGCGGGACAGGCAGCATCTCTGGAGAGAAGGAATGGGTGACGTTTCGGGTCGAGACCTATTTGGGCGGGTCTCTTGGTTTCACACCTTACCCTTTCCACATCTTTTGGTTTCCCTCTCCCCTGACTCTCAGTCTGAAGAAGGGTCTCGACCCGAAATGTCACCCATTCCTTCTCTCCAGAGATGCTGCCTGTCCCGCTGAGTTACTCCAGCATTTTGTGTCGAACACTGTTTAGAGTGTTTTATTCTTAGAATAGCCTCCATTTTCCTCAAGGTTATCGCTTGGAAAAAGTCAGTGACGGCTGAACCAGGGATTTTGTTCCATTTATTGTCCTGTGCGTAAAAAAAGCAATGCTCAATGGACTATTAACTCAGTGACAAGTTCCATAGGTGAAGCTCAAGCGATTCATGGCTTGATGTTTTCTAAATGTATTTTTTTTTAATGTCGATTTTGGATTGGGGCACACTTGCGTGACATTCTCAACTTCACGATAACTAAATGTGAAATGTATTTTAGTTCTTCAGCTCAATTTTATTCATGGCATTTGAGTTTATCTCAGTTGTTTGCTTTCTCCATTCACAAGACTGGTTGCATTGTTGTCAAAAGTTGTATACATTAGGAAAGTCTCACTTTCTTCACCAGAGCTATGCTAGCATGTCGGGGGCAAAATAACAGGACAGACACAAAAGCTGGAGCAACTCAGCGGGTCAGGCAGCATGTATCTCTGGAGAAAAGGAATAGGTGATGTTTCTGGAGGGGTCTCGTCCTGAAACATTATCAATTCCTTTTCTCCAGAGATGCTGCCTGACCCGCTGAGTTTTTTGTGTCTATCTTCGGTATAAACCAGCATCTGCAGTTCCTTCCTGCAAAAATAAAGGAGGCTTGTGTGAGACACTGAGGCTATTACAGTTCAAAGCTGAGAGAAGTATACAACGTGTAGGGGTGGAATTGAAAGGGAAATTGGGAAGGCAAGGAGATGGTATGAAAAATACTGACAATTAAACTGCAGAAAAGCCAAAGTCTTAAGGGCCTGTCTCACTTATGCAAATTTTTTTCGGCGCCTTGCCAGCACCCATCATAGTCACAGCAGGTCGCCGAAAAATTTAAAAATGTTGAAAATCCAGCGGCAGCCAGAAAAAGGTACGACTCTTTGGGCGACTACTCACGACCAAACAGGTGTCACTCCGCGACACCTGGTGCTGTCTTTCCGGGGCTGTCGGTTGGCCTGGCAGGAGTTAAGCTGGGGTTGGCGCAGAGAAGAAGCTTCATCTCCAGCCCAACCCCGCTCCCCGACGGACCGGGGACCGCCAGCCAACCCCCCCCCCCCCGCCCCCCCCGCCTGTTCCACCTTTGAGGTCTTGGTTGAATTACTCTATATCAGAGACCTCCCTCGATCTTACCGCCATGGGTGGCACTACCAGGGGCATAGCTCCAGACGGCATCGCTCTCAAGACCCTTTTGTCTCTATTTGTCCCTGTTTCATCTCTCGCTCCCCCCCCCCGCTAATCACCACACCCCTTCCTCCTCCTTTCACCTACATCCAACCATCACTTGCCAAAGTTTATCTTGCCCCCATGGCTTTTCCAGATTTTCTTCCCCACTACAATCAGTCTGAAGAAAGGTCCAGACCCGAAACATGCTGCCTGACCCACTGAGTTACTCCACACTGCAAGATTCCAGCATCTGCAGTTCCTTGCCTCTGCAATGTATTTGATGTTCTCTACATGTACTTTTATCAAGGCTTTTGAAGGTCACACATGTCAGAAATCTCCTTTGGAGATTTGGCAGAGCAATGGCACTTTAATCTGGGCAGGTCTGAGTTGATGCATTTTGAGTGGCCAAATACAAGAGGAATGAGTATGGTAAATGGCAGGACCTTTAGCAGTATTGATGTACAGAACAATCTTGCCGTGTAAGTTCATTATTCCCTGAATATAGCAACACAAGTGGATTGGGTGATCAGAAGGTCACGCTTGTCTTACTCAGTCCGGGCGTGGAGTATAGAAGTTGGTAACTTCTGTGGCAGCTTTATAAGACTGTAGTTGGGCTACATTTAGAGTTCTGTGTGCATTTCTGGACCCCACACCATTGCAAGAATGTGGTGACTTGGAGTCAGGAAAAAACCTGGAGTAACTCAGCGGGTCAGGCAGCATCTTCGGAGAAAAGGGATTGGTTGAGGGAAGGGTTGGGACCCTTCTGCAGACTGAGAGTCGGGATAGGGGAACGAGAGATATAGACGGTACTCGGGACAAATGAAAGGAAGATATGCAAAAAGCACTGATAATCAAGGAAATGTGGACCCCATAATGGTCCATTGACGGCTGTGGGAGAGGTGATAACTCAACAGGACAATTATAAAACTAGTATGATGACTAGGGTAGACCAGGACGTTGCCTGGATTAGACAGTGTTAGCTGCAAGGGGAGGTTGGCTCACTGGATCCGGAGCATCGGAGGATGAGGGGGGGTAACCTGATGTTAGGATATAAAATTATGAGATGCATAGGTAGGAGAGACGGTCAGAACCTTTTTCGTAGGTATAAATGTCAAGTACTAGATGGTTTTGCTTTAAGGTTAGAAAGAGAAGGTTTAAATAAGACATGTTGGGCAACTTCTTTTATATGGAAGATGGACACAAAACGCTGGAGTAACTCAGCGGGACAGGCAGCATCTCTGGAGAGAAGGAATGAGTGATGTATCGGGTAGAGACCCTTCTTCAGACTTCTCTCCAGACTTCAAATAGCCCTTGCTTTCCCTCTCTCTCCATCACCTCCCCCTTCCTAGCTATCCCACTAGTCTTATTGTCTTGTAAGAGCCTGTCCCACTTAGTCGACTGCCAGGCAATGGAATTTACCTACGACACCTGGCGGCAACCTACAACAGCAAAAATTGTCTCCACTTTCACCCAAAATTTTTTAACAATGTTAATTTTGCCGCGGTCAGTTTGCCGCTGAAAATTTTGCCGCGGTCGCCTGTAGTCGCCCAAAAAATCACCTAAGTGGGACAGGCCCTTTACTCCAACATTTTCTGTCTCTCTCCAGAGATGCTGCCTGTCCTGCTGAGTTATTCCAGCATTTTGTGTCTATCTTCGGTTTAAAACCAGTGTCCGCAATTCTTTCCCACGTTCTTTTATAGGGAGTTATTGGTGCTGGAATGTGGTGCAAGGGGAGGTGATGGAAGCAGATACGATAGCGGCTTTCCAGAGGTTTTAAGGCAGGCGTATAAACAGACTTGAAATATAGGCATACCCCCACCATGTGCAGACAGACTGTATTAGATTAGCAATCAAGTTCAGTACAGGCATGGGCCAAATAGCTTGTTCGGCTGTGACTGTTCTATGTTCTAAATAAGGTGACTTGGTGGCAGGATGCTAAGAGTGATATGGATGGGTGTTTTTGTGACTGTTCCCACAAAAGCTCAGCACCTGTCCTTTTGTTTTTTGTAATATATACAAATGATTTAGACCTAAATAAAAGGGGAACTACGAGGTTTCCAGATGTTGGGAAAAAATGGCTGTATTAACAACACGGCGGAAATTTGTTGATCACAGGAAGCTGCAAATTCTACTGCACGAGGGTCGATGGGCCGAAGGGCCTGTTTCTGCACTGTATCTCTGCAACTAAAAACTAAACGATTGCATTAAAAAGGCCTCAGGGGTGATTTTCAAATGGCTAAAGATTTTTAGTTGCAGCCAAAGATTGGCAATGCTTGGATTGCCGAACTATGGTTGTTTTGCTTAGAACGGAGGAAACCAATGGGAAACTTGTTGAGGTAAATAAAGTTGAGCGGCTTAATGTGAATAGGAATATATTCCCCTTATCTCAGGAGTCAAAAATCAGAGGGCATAAATTTAAAATAATTGAAGGATTAGAACGAAGATAAGGAAAATAATTTCTTGCCTGGAGAGTGATAGGCATCTAGAATTTAATACCTGAGGAAAAAAAAACCTTCATCGCATTTATCAATAAAACTGAATATGTGTTTGAAGAGCTGTGACCTTTAGCGATAGGAAGCTGATACTGTAAGGTAGGATAAGGCTGGATAGGTTTTTTTCAACTGGCAAGGATAATCGAATGGCATCCTGTGTCTTGGCAAAAAAAGGCAGAAAGTGAAGGAGTAAGTTAACGAGGGTTACACAAAAAGCTGGAGAAACTCAGCGGGTGCAGCAGCATCTAAGGAGCGAAGGTGATAGGCGACGTTTCGGGTCGAGACCCTTCTTCAGACTGGTCAGGGATCAGGGAAACGAGAGATATAGACGGTGATGTGGAGAGATAAAGAACAATGAATGAAAGATATGCAAAAAAGTATCGATGATAAAGGGAACAAGCCATTGTAAGCTGTTTGTGGTGTGAAAATGAGAAGCTAGTGCGACTAGGGTGGGGGAGGGAGATAGAGATAGAGGGAATGCCAGGGCCCGAGGGCTGAGGGAGAGGTGGGGAGGGGGAGGAGACAGCAGGGGTTAACAGAATTGAGAAAATTCAATGTTCAAGCCCAAAGGATCTGCATCCTTTGGGCTTGAACCCCTTTTGGGCTTGAACATTGAATTTTATCATCGATACTTTTTTGCATATCTTTCATTCATTGTTCTTTATCTCCCCACATCACCGTCTATATCTCTCGTTTCCCTGATCCCTGACCAGTCTGAAGAAGGGTCTCGACCCGAAACGTCGCCTATCTCCTTCGCTCCTTAGATGCTGCTGCACCCGCTGAGTTTCTCCAGCTTTTTGTGTAACCCTCGATTCGCCAGCATCTGCAGTTTCTTCGTTAACACGAGTAAGTTAACGAGTCAGGCATCCCTGAGAAACATGGATAGGTGACGTACTTCTGCAATCCTTTTGTCTCATGCCTTCTGTTTTGTCATCTCTCATGTCCAACCGTCTGGCTATCCCTCGCCTGTGTTCATCTATGACATCAGTCTGAAGAAGGGTTTCGGCCTGAAACGTTGCCAATTTCCTTCGCGCACCCGCTGAGTTTCTCCAGCACTTTCAATAAATGGAGACCATATTCCTCTGAAAAGATCCAACTTGTCCAGTAGGACCAGCCTTAATCTTTCCAGATGAAGTGTCTCCGACATTCCTGTAATCCACATTATGATTGTTGGGTATGTAGGACCTTTCCAGAATTTCAATATTAATTTTTTCCCAATTATTAAACTGTAATCAATAAAGATTCTTTGATTCATTGTTATTAATTGATCTGTTTCTAATATTCCCAGTATTATTAACTTTGAGTCAGGGATCAGATTCATATTTACAACATTCGAAATTATCTTAAATATTTCTGTCCAAAATTTAGTAATTTTTACACAATTTGTAAATGAGTGCGTTAAGTTAGCTTCTAAGTGCTGACATTTATCACATATGGCAGATACATTTGAAAAAATACTATGTAGTTTGGATTTTGAATAATGTAATATTTTAAATTGTATAAGAGAGTGTCTAGCATTTAACGAGCAGTGGTGTATATGTTGTAAACGTTCATCCCATACTTCAGGTCTAATGATTTGACCTAATTTGTTTTCCCATGATTGCCTATATATTTCTGTCATTGGGACATCGTTTTCCAATAAGATATTATAAATATATGATATCAATTTTTCTGTGTTCGGGTGTTTATTTAGACATTCATCTAAAATTTCTGTCTTTCTATTTCTAATTTCCTGTGTGTTTGCTTTTACATAGTCTCTAATTTGTAAATATCTAAAGTAATCTTTTGAATGTAATCCATAAATTTGTTGTAATTCTTGAAATGAAAGAAAATAATTTTCCCTGCAGAGATCACCCATCTTATTAATTCCATAGTTTTTCCATTGTAAAAAACCTTTGTCCATCATTGAGGGTTTAAATGTAACGTTATTTACAATGGTAAGGGCTAGTGGTATACATTCCGATTTTAATGTTTTCTTTATTTGTTTCCAGATACGTATTCCACTTTCTATTATAGGGTTTTCACTATAGGTTTTCTTACCTAGTTTAGTATTGGCGAATAAAATCGAACTAATTTCAAAAGGCGAACAATCTTCTTTTTCCATTTTTAACCAGATTGGTTGTTTATCTGTCTCTACTAACCAAAAATTCATATTTTTAATATTAACTGCCCAGTAATAAAGCATAAAGTTTGGCAGTGCTAGACCTCCATTTCTTTTTGATTTACATAAATGTTTTTTATTTATTCTATGGCTCTTATAATGCCAGATAAAGTTGGTAACTACAGAATCCACCTTCTTAAAGAAATTTTTAGGAAGATATATCGGAATCAATTGGAAAAGATATAGTAATTGCGGGAGAAAAATCATTTTTATTGCATTCATTCTACCTAGCATTAAGATAGATAGTGTTTTCCAATATAAAATGTTCTTATTTAATTTATTCAATAAGAGTGGAAAATTGGATTTAAATAAAGAATCGAATCTTTTTGTTACATAAATTCCAAGGTATTTAATTTTTTTGTTTGCTATCTTAAAAGGAAATTGTTGTAATATATGTAAGTTATTTACCATTATTGGCATGAGTTCACTTTTATTCCAATTAATACTATATCCAGAAAATAATCCAATTCAGTTATTAATTTTAGTAAATTTAGGATACTAATTTCCGGCTTTGTAATATAAAGTAATACATCATCCGCATATAAGGAGATTTTATTTTCAGTATCTCTGGTGTCATACCCATATATTTCAGGATGTAATCTCACATGTTGAGCTAATGGTTCTATTGCAAGTGCAAACAGTAGCGGGGATAAAGGACAACCTTGTCTGCAGCCTCGAGATAAATTAAATTTAATTGATAGCATTTGATTTGTTATTATTCTGGCTGTTGGATTAGTGTATAATAATTTAACCCAAGTAATAAACTTCTCTCCCAACTTAAAAGTTTCCATAACCGAAAACAAGTAAGACCATTCCACCTGGTCAAAGGCTTTCTCCGCATCTAACAAAATAATTACTAGGTCTTTATTAATACCTCTTTTCGAATATATAATTTTGTATAATCGTCTCAGATTATATGAGGAATATCGTTTTGGTATAAATCCTGTTTGATCGGAGTGAATTAATTTATTAATAACTACTTAGTCTTTGTGCTAATATTTTGGTTAGTATCTATTGATCAGTATTTAAAAGAGCTATAGCTCTATATGATCCTAGGTCATCCAGATCTTTATCTATTTTAGGTATAAGTGTTATAATAGATTCATTTAACGTTTCTGGTAGTTTCTGGTGAATATAAATGTATTCACAGAGTATCTTCAGACGTGGTGCAATCAGATCATAAAATGTTTTATAAAATTCCGAGCCAATACCATCTGGTCCCGGTGTTTTAGGATTTTTTAATGATCTGATAGATTCTTCGATTTCTTTTACTAAAATTTCAGCATTTAGTGATTCTCTATTTTGTGAATCCAACCCATTCAGATTACATTTTTTTTAAATGCTTCTATTCCTATCCTGTTTTCTGTCGTTTTAGCTGAATATAATTTTTTATAATATTGCAAAATTCTCTCATTAATATCTTTAGGTTGTACTAATGGTTCGCCATTATATGATTTAATCCTATGGATTATTTTTTTCTCCCGCCATCTTTCTTAATTGACGAGCCAATAATTTTTGAGGTTTATCTCCAAATTCAAATTGTAATTGTTTAGTGTATTGATAGAGTTTTACAACTTGATCTGAGTATATTTTATTTAATTTATATTTCAGTGCAACGATTTTATTATGTATTGTTATGGATGGATTAGCAGCGTTCTCTGTGTCTAATTGTTTAATCTCCTTTTCCAATTACTGTTTTTCCCTCCGATTCTTTTTATTATAAAATGTTTGAGAAAAAATCATAGCTCCACGGGCATATGCTTTAAAAGTTTCCCATAATAAGGAAGAGGATATTTCCAGTTTATCATTTATTTCAAAGAAAATCTTGATCTGTTCTATAATATATTCCTGAGTTGCTTTGTTTTTTAAAATTTGTGGATTAAATCTCCATTGTCCCCGTTTTTCCGTTTTACCATTTAATTTAATCATAAATGTTAAAGGTGCGTGATCTGAGATTGTAATATTATGGTAATTTGAATTATAAGTAAGTGAGATAAGTTTAGCGTCAACCAAAAAATAATCTATTCTTGAATAGGTTTTATGTACGGGTGAATAGGTGACGTACTTCTGCAATCCTTTTGTCTTATGCCTTCTGTTTTGTCATCTCTCATGTCCAACCGTCTGGCTATCCCTCGCCTGTGTTCATCTATGACATCAGTCTGAAGAAGGGTTTCGGCCCGAAACGTTGCCTATTTCCTTCGCTCCATAGATGCTGCTGCACCCGCTGAGTTTCTCCAGCACTTTTGTCTACCTTCACCTATGGCCTGCCATGTTTTGTCCAGCCCCTCCTCTCTTCCAGTTTTCTTCCCTACCCCCACCCCACACAATCAGTCTGAAGAAGGGTCTCGACCTATAACGTCACCTATTCACGTTCTCCAGGTAGACTGCTTGATACGCTAAGTTATTCCAGCACTTTGTCTTTTTTTGTAAACCAGCATCTATAGTTCTTTGTTTACACATCCTTATGTCCATGTTTCTTTAGAGATACAGCATGGAGACAGGTTCTTTTGCCCACCGAGTCTGCAATGTCCAGCAATTACCCAGTGCATTGGCACTATCCGACACACTAGGGACAATTTACATGTTTCAGAAGCCAATTAGCTTACAGACCTGTATAGCTTTGGAGTGTGGGAGCAAATCGGAGCACCCAGGGAAAACCCACCCGGTCGGTCACAGGGAGAACGTACAAACTCCATACTGACAGCACCCTTAGTCAGGCTCGAACCTGCATTTCTGGCGCTATAAGGCAGCAACCCTTCTGTTGCGTCACTGTGCCACTCCATATAGACTTGACGAGGAATTACTTTCAAGAGTGCATAGGTCAGAGGGTTCATAGAAGATTTACAAAGATGTTGCCAGGACTAGAGGTTGAGCAGGCTGGGACTCTATTTCTTGGAGCGCAGGAGGATGACGGGTGATCTTATATAGGTGTATAAAATCATTTGAGGAATAGATTGGGTAGATGCACAGAGTCTCTTGCCCAGAGTAGGGGAATTGAGGACCAGAGGACATAGGTTCAAGGTGAAGGGGAAAAGATTTACTAGGAATCTGAGGGGTGACGTTTTCACGCAAAGGGTGGTGGGTGTATGGAACAAGCTGCCAGAGGAGGTAGTTAAGGCTGGTAGTATCCCAGAGTTTAAGAAACAGTTTGACAGGTTCATGGCTAGGATAAGTTTGGAGGGATATGGACCAAGCGCAGGCAGGTGGGACAAGTGTAGCTGGGACATGTTGGCCAGTGTGGGCAAGTTGGGCCGAAGGGCTTGTTTACACACTGTATCACTCTATGACTACAGGGAAAATATATAATTAAGGTTTTCAAAGAGCCAGGGCAGATGTAGAGAGGCGGAATGGTAAATCGCTGGTCAAGTCTTAATCTTGGCTGTGTTCATTTCTATGAAACGGCTTGATTATTTTCCAGTTCTGGAGAAATGCCAACCTAACATTTTGTAAGTTGGGGACAGGTTTATGTGTGCAGCATTTTCTATTTCAAAATTCATTTAGTTCACGATGTAAGCATGAATGTCATTGATGAGAGTTGGAGAGGGGGGAGAGACTTTTTATAGCAGGCCAGTTGATCTATGGTCTTCCAAAATAAATTGACAATCAGGTATTTCTTGAAATGTAATCAATGTTGTAATGAAGAAAGCCTGTTGTTCATGTGCGCAGCTACCAAAGCTTGCCCTCTTGTATCCCTCTGGCAGGCCAAATAGGTTCCTGGCTTGCGTCTCATCTGAAAGACAACACACCCTGTCCGTGTCTTGCTCTCGCAGCACCGCACATTGGCTTTGAACCTTGCGGCCAGGTCATTGGGCTGGGATTGAAGGGGTCTTTGGCTCTCTGGCTCACCGGTGACATGTATGTTGTCAACAGCAATGATTCGTTGTATCAACAGCTCAAGTATTGTTACAACCGCGTTGAGCACCATTCACTCGAAGCAAATCGTTTAAGAATAAAGATTTTACACAGTGTTTTAGGGTTATGCTTCATTTAGCTGCAGAAAGAATGTTGGTAAAAACCGTGGGTGGCGCAGCGGTAGAGTTGCTGCCTTACCGTGCCAGAGACCAGTGCTCGATCCTGACTGCTGCTGTTTGTCTGTAAGCAGCTTGTACGTTCTCCCCGTGACCTGCGTGGGTTTTCTCCGGGAACTCCAGTTTCCTCCCACACCCCAGACTCCTACAGTTTGTAGGTTAATTGGCTTGGTATAATTGTAAATTGTCCCTAGTGGGATAGTGTAAGTGTATGGGGATCACTGGTCAGCGCCAACTCGGTGTATCTCTAAACTAAACTAAACTAAACATTATGTTTAAGAACGAACTACAGATGCTGGAAAAATCGAAGGTAGACAAAAATGCTGGAGAAACTCAGCGGGTGAGGCAGCATCTATGGAGCAAAGGAATAGGTGACGTTTCAGGACGTGACCCTTCTTCAGTCTGATTTTATCTCTGAACCGCCCACTCCCCTGACATCAGTCTGAAGACGGGTCACGACCCGAAACGTCACCTATTCCTTCGCTCCATAGATGCTGCCTCACCCGCTGAGTTTCTCCAGCATTTTTGTCTACCTTAAACTAAACATTAAATTAACATGGAATTATAATGTACAAAAGTCTCTGTTTAGGCATCCATGCTTTTGCCAACTATTTGTAAGAACTATACAATTTGTTCCTCCCCATTTTCCCTAAGGTCCAGCAGTATTGTTATGCCTCTATGTATTTATCCAAATTCTTCTTGAAAGCTGTGTATGCTGTTGCAGTTCTCTTCTGTAATAAGCTTTTGCACTTTGTATTTCCAAGACCTTGCTATGAACAAAATGATTCCATTGCTGATCCCCATTGAAGATCACTACCAAACTTCAGCAGCCTTAATAGCTACCTATTATCCATATTCCGTATCCCAGCTTGAGAAATAAGTCCCCAGACGCTACCTTCTCTGTTATTTGTCATTAGCCAAATCTGTAGCACTTCTGAAAATTCAAAGATATACTAATAATATTCCGACAGTATCTAGCACAAAGAAAGCTATCCATCTCCTTTACTGAGGTGAAATATCTCAAAGTGCTTCAAAGGAGTAACAGCAGTTAAAAATAGGTAGGTCAGCACATTGGCGCAGCGTGAGAGCTGCTGCCTTACAATTCCAGGGACCCAGGTGCGATCCTGACATCAGTTGCTGTCTGTACAGAGTTTCTACGGGGTGGGAGATTGCAACCTTCATGTGGTCCGCCCTGTTTCGACTAATGCAATCAACTCGACGTGCACAGACGGAAGATCAAATAGAACAAGTTGTCCAACAACTTTAGGCTGTGCACGCCACACGAAAGAAGAAGAGTTTCTACATCCTCTCTGTGACCGCGTGGGTTTTCTATGGGTGCTGAGGTTTCCTCCCCTATTCCAAAGACGTACTGGCTTGAAGGTCAATAGGGTTTGGTAAAATTGTAAATTGTCCCTGTCGTGTAGGATAGTGCTAGTGTACGGTGTGATCGTTGGTTGGCGCAGACTCAGTGGGCCGAAGGGCCTGTTTCCACACTGTATCTCTAAAGTCTAAAAGTTAACACCAAACCATTTAAAATGAGAGAGTTTTGAGGAACGTAGATAGGCAACAAGGCCTATTGAGGAACTCCAAAACTCATCAAAGCCATTCGGTCCATCAAGTCCACTCCACCATTCAACCGTGGCTGATCTATCTATCTTTCCCTCTCAATTAAACACTATAACCGCCAAATAAGTTCTGAATTACATAGAATTTGTGGGCATTGTACAGGTATGTTGGTTAATTGGCTTGGTAAATGTAAAAATTGTCTCTAGTGGGTGCAGGATAGTGTTCAGGGCCTGTCCCACTTGGCCGTTATTTGTGCATATAACGAGTTATTTACTCGTTATATGTAAATTAGGTCGACGCGTTGGGTGCGCATGCGTTGCGCATGGTGAGGTGTGGAATGATATGCGTTGGCACGCGGTATCGCGTGGCGCTTCAGGATTTAGTACAGGAACTAAATCCTCGCACGCCACCTGCGTGACATACGCACGCTGACGAATTGGCATCCCGACGTCTCACGTGTATCGCGTGGTGACGCATGGTAACAACACCGTGCGTCGACGTCCTTGCGTCAGTGTCCTGCCGTGCGCCGCAGGGTATTCTAATGACGTCACTCACACCAGACGGCTGTGCTGATGCGCGATTTGCGCGCGACGTTGCGCATCACAACGCGCCGACCTATTTTACATATGACGCGTAAATGAGGCGCAAATGACGGCCAAGTGGGACAGGCCCTTTAATGTGCGGGGATAGCTGGTCGGCGCTTACCCAGTGGGCCGAAGAGCCTGTTTCCGCTCTGTATCTCTAAACTAAACTAAAAACTCTTGACTCTTAAAGAATATATAAAAACTTTCCCAGATGCTCACCCACTGCCCTGAAGGGGGGAAGCTGAATGTCAGCCTCCAGAACTTGCACAGATGGCTATTTGCATACACTGACGATTTGATGCCTCTGCATAATCCCCAGGCTGTGATTGGAACTCTCACTGCTTGTCAGTGTCTTGTTGATTTACCGAGGCACTCTTCTCCAATTGGTCATCCAGCATTTCTCCTCTTGTTGTTTTTGCTTCCTGTCGTTAATTAGAAAGCAAACAGATTGTTTGCCACTAATTGTTGACTGTCCGGCCAAAAGAATATTTAAAACTAATGAACACCAATGTGGGGGAAGAAATAAGTAGTACTACGAATGGGGGCGCAAAAAGAAGCAAACTACTGTGGTGGATTTACAGCCCAGGACCGATCCAGACCTTGGGTGCAGTCTGTACGGAGTTTGTCTGTACGCTCTCCCTGCGACTGTGTGGGTTTTCTCCAGGTGCTCCAGTTTCCTCCCACACTCCAAATACGTGCAGGTTTGTAGGTCAATTGGCCTCTGTAAATTATCCCTGGAGTGTAGGATGAAACTAATGTGCAGGTGACCTGCTGGTTGTGGGCCTAAGTGCCTGTTTCCACGCTGTATTTCTAAACCAAACTAAACTGCTGGACTGAAGAATGGGCACATCTCAACACCATCTGCCCATTTCCATCCACAGGTACAGCTTGACCCACTGAGATTCACCAGCACTTTTACTCGGGTATAGGCATCTGCCGTCTCTTGTGTCACCATTACGATTGTTCTGGAGAATAATTTTCAGTTCTTGGAAACTGCAGGACATTTGTGAATCTTCTGAGGTACTGAATTTGCTGTGCAAAGTCCTGTGCAATGCAGACTCCCACAATTGTTAGTAACTTTGCCACTGACGCAAAAAATGGTGGTGTTGTGAAAGCTTGTCAAAGACTACATCTAGAGTCGGCTGTATGGTCATTCGAATTCCGCTGTACATTAATTGGTACATGTGACAATAAACTGATCTTGAAACCTTGATTAGATGGAAAGCTAATTGGTGCATTGGCAGATGGAATTTAATCTTGACGCGTGTGAGGCAATCATGTATTATCTTTCGTGTTAACGAAGAAACTGCAGATGCTGGAGAATCGAGGGTTACACAAAATGCTGGAGAAACTCAGCGGGTGCAGCAGCTTCTAAGGAGCGAAGGAGATAGGCGACGTTTCGGGTCGAGACCCTTCTTTAGACTGGTCAGGGATCAGGGAAACGAGAGAGGTGGGAGGGGGAGGAGACAGCAGGGGTTAGGAGGTTGTGAAACTGTCTCCGTAGGGAGGAGGAGAACTTCTTCAAAGTAGGCATACCTTGAGGAGATGTCGCAGTGGAGTAGACAAAGTGTTAATGAAGAAACTGCAGATGCTGGAGAATCGAGGGTTACACAAAATGCTGGAGAAACTCAGCGGGTGCAGCAGCATCTAAGGAGCGAAGGAGATAGGCGACGTTTCGGGTCGAGACCCTTCTTCAGACTGGTCAGGGATCAGGGAAACGAGAGAGGTGGGAGGGGGAGGAGACAGCAGGGGTTAGGAGGTTGTGAAACTGTCTCCGTAGGGAGGAGGAGAACTTCTTCAAAGTAGGCATACCTTGAGGAGATGTCGCAGTGGAGTAGACAAAGTGTTAACGAAGAAACTGCAGATGCTGGAGAATCGAGGGTTACACAAAATGCTGGAGAAACTCAGCGGATGCAGCAGCATCTAAGGAGCGAAGGAGATAGGCGACGTTTCATCTTTCTGCTGATTGGTTAGCACGCAACAAAAAGCTTTTCACTATACCTCTGATACTAAACTAAACTAAATTAAATGGTTAGATGATAAGGACTGTTGATGAAAAGGGAGCTTGGGGTTCAAGTCCAGAGTCTTTGAAAGTGTCAACACTGGTAGATAGGGTCGGTGAAGAATGTTGGTGCAAATTTTCAAAATCTTGGTTAGGCCGCACTTTGAGTATTAAGCACCTTTAGATGACTACGCTAAAGAGGGTGCAGAGAGGAGATTCACCAGGACATTGCCTGAATTGGTGGACTTTATTTATAGCGGGTGATTGATCAGGTTGGGTTCATTTTGCCTGCAGTGAGGAAGGCCATGAGGTGACCTGCTAGAGATATATAAAATTATGAGATTATTTGACGCAGAGACAACAACCTGGCTGCTCAACACCCGGCTTGAGATCTAACTATTCCTTTGGTTTATGTTTAATTCGCGAGAAGAAGATGAGATTATAAAATTATAGATAGGGTAGACAGTGAGAATGTTAAAGAAGGAACTGCAGATGCTGGAAAATCGAAGGTACACAAAATGCTGGAGAAACTCAGCGGGTGCAGCAGCATCTATGAGGACTGTTGCTGCACCCACATTCATAGATGCTGCTGCACCCGCTGAGTTTCTCCAGCATTTTGTGTACCCACAGTGAGAATGTTTTTCCCTGTGGTAGAGATATCAAATATATACAAGGTCACTGATTTACAATAAGATAAATCTTTTTAAAGAGTGTCTGCTTGAGCAAATGGTGGTATCGTATGCAATCGCTTCATTTGAGAGGCCTTTCGATAGGCATTGTTCTAAGGCAGCTTAAAAGGATACTGATTTATGCAGACAAATGGGTTTGCGTATTTGAGTGTAAAGGTTGGCATGGGTGTGGTGAGCTGAAGGGCCTGTATCTACTGTACGACTGACTCAGTTGCTGTTTTAACAATGTTTGCTGAGAGATTTACAAATTGTCTTGGTCACTGGTGAGAATTAGTCAGAGCCATACAGCTTGGAAACAGGCCCTTCGGGGCAACTTGCCCACACTGACCAACATGTCCCATCTACACCAGTCCCAAGTGCTTGCATTTGGCCCATATCCGTATAAACCTGTCCTATCTATGTACCCTGTCTAAATGTTTCTTAAACATTGTGATAGTACCTGCCTCGACCACCTCCACTTGCAGCTCGATCCAAACACCTACCACCCACCCTTTGTGTGAAATCGTTACCCCTCAGATTCTTATTAAATCCAGTTCTTTTCAGGCTGGAGAAATGTAACTAGCGGAGTACCTACTGGATCAGTCTTGGCCCTCACTTGTTCACGACTTCCATTAAATACCTGGATTTAGAGAATAAAATGCAAGAGATCCAGGTTTGTTGATGGCATGAAAATAGGTAGAAGGGTAGGTTGTGATGAGGACATTTTGATTCTGCAAAGGGATATGGATAGATTGAGTGATGGTCCTATCTATGTACCTGTAGGAAGGAACTGCACACTGATCCAATGATGCCACCCATTCCTTCTCTTCACAAATGCTGCCTGTCCCGCTGAGTTATTCCAGATTTTTGTGTGTATCTTCTATCCATGTACCTGTCTAATTGCTTCTTAAACGTTGCAATAGTCCCTGTCTCTGGCAGCTCATTACATACACCCACCGCCCTTTGTGTGAAAATGTTACAATAAAATTGTGACGTTTCGGGTCGAGACCCTTCTTCAGACTGGTCAGGGATCAGGGAAACGAGAGATATAGCCGGTGATGTGGAGAGATAAAGAACAATGAATGAAAGATATGCAAAAAAGTATCGATGATAAAGGGAACAAGCCATTGTAAGCTGTTTGTGGTGTGAAAATGAGAAGCTGGTGCGGCTAGGGTGGGGGAGGGAGATAGAGAGAGAGAGGGAATGCCAGGGCCCGAGGGCTGAGGGAGAGGTGGGAAGGGGAGGAGACAGCAAGGGTTAACAGAATTGAGAAAATTCAATGTTCAAGCCCAAAGGATGCAGACTCCCCAAGCGGAATATGAGGTGCTGTTCCTCCAACTTGCGGTGTTGCTCACTCTGGCCATGGAGGAGGCCCAGGACTGAGAGGTCGGATACGAAATGGGAGGGGGAGTTGAAGTGCTGAGCCACCGGGAGGTCGGCTTGGTTATTGCGGACCGAGCGGAGGTGTTCGGCGAAACGATCGCCAAGCCGATATAGATCATCTGGCATCTGGAGCAGCGGATGCAGTAGATGAGGTTGGAGGAGGTGCAGGTGAACCTCTGTCGGATCTAGAAGGACTGCTTGGGTCCCTGAAAGGAGTGGAGGGGGGAGGTGAAGGGACAAGTGTAGCATTTCTTGCGGTTGCAAGGGAAAGTGCCCGGGGAAGGGGTAGAGCGGGAGGGAAGGGAAGAATTGACAAGGAAATTGCAGAGGGAGCGGTCTTTGCGGAAGGCAGACGGGGGGAAGATGGGAAGATGTGGAGGGGTCACGTTGGAGGTGGCGAAACTGGCGGAGGACTATGTGTTGTATTTGCCGGCTGGTGGGGTGAAAGGTGAGGACCAGGGGGACTCTGCCCTGTTTGCGAATGGGGGAATGGGGAGAGAGGGCAGTGTTGCGGGGTATGGAGGAGACCCTGGTGCGAGCCTCATCTATAGTGGGGGAGGGGAATCCCCGTTCTCTGAAGAATGAGGCCATTTGTGATGACCTGGTGTGGAGCACCTCATCCTGGGAGCAGATGCGGCGTAGACGGAGGAATAGGGAATAGGGGATGGAGTCCTTACAGGACGCAGGGTAGGAAGAAGAGTAGTCCAGGTAGCTGTGGGAGTCAGTTGGTTTGTAGTGGATGTCGGTCAGGATTGTATCACCTGCAATAGAGATGGTGAGGTCAAGGAATGGTAGGGAAGAGATTGTGTGTGTCTACCCGATCTATTCATCTCATGTTTTTATACACATAAGCCATCCTTTGGTTGGCTCTGAAATAGTGCAATGGATTTTTTTTTAGATTCATCCAGAATAATGACCCCACTCTCTTATTCCTTCATTTCCAACACTGGAGGGTCAGTTGGATTTGTAATTGGATTTCTGCAGAGGAGCTTGAATCTATAAAGTTCTGACTTGGGTAAGAATGCTACACAATAGAGCAAAGCTGACACTCCACTCCCTATAGAATAGGATCAAGGAGCTGCAGATGCTGGTTTGAAAAGGACATAGTTCTGGAATAATGCAGAGGTCAGGCAGCATCTCTGGAGACCATGGAAAGGTGGCGTTTCAGGTCGAGACCCAACTTCCTATACCTGCTCTAATCTTTTTACCACCGGGTGGCGCTTTGATGGCAGCCTTGCCGACAATCTGTCCTTTTTGTGTTTTTTTGTTTAAAAAGTATGTGTTATTCTTCTCTGGTTTGTTTTACGTGGGGGGAGGTCGGGGGGAGCTTTTTCTCAATCTCTTACCTTGCCGGAGATGTGAGGAGGCCTCGATGTGCTGGAGGCCTCGCTCGGGATTGACTTTGAGCCAGACCGCGGGGCGTGGACTTACCATCGGAGCCGATTCCTTGCCTGGGATCAACGCTCCAACCACGGCCTGCGGACTTTAACATCATAGAGCACGCAGTCTCGGGTTGAGACCGACGTCGGGAAGCTCCAAAACTGCACGACGTTCGACTAGCCCTGACCTGGGGTAGATTGCCCGGCACGGGGGAGTTGATGTACCACCCTGATGCAGGAGCTTGATCGCCCCGACGAAGAGGCCTGCTACCGGCTACGGGAGTAAGATTGTCCCGTCAACGAAAGGTTAGAGGCCCCCGACCGCTGGAGGACAAAGAAGGGAGAGATTGAACTTTTTTTCATCTTCCATCACAGTGAGGAATGTGGAAGAGTCACTGTGGTGGATGTTTATATTAAAATCTATTTTGTGTGTTTTGTTGGTTTTTAATGGTATGACTGTGTGGCAAATCAAGTTCCTCATATAACCATATAACAATTACAGCACGGAAACAGGCCCTCTCGGCCCTTCCAGTCCGTGCCGACCATTTGTTTTCCCCTAGTCCCATCTACCTGCACTCAGACCATACCCCTCCATTCCCTTCACGTCCATATACCTATCCACTTTACTCTTAAATGTTAAAATATGTTGCAAAACATACTTGGCTAAGAAAGTATGATTATGATTATTATGATGATGACCCCACTATCTTATTCCTTCATTCCTTCAACACTGGAGGGTCGGTTGGATTTGTAGCCTGCAGAGGAGCTTGAATCTATAAAGTTTGGACTTGGGTAAGAATGCTACTCAATAGAGCAAAGCTGACACTTTACTCCCTATAGAATAGGATCAAGGAGCTGCAGATGCTGGTTAGAAAGGACGCAATGTTCTGTAGTAATGCAGTAGGTCATCTCTGGAGCATTGGCAACATCTCTGGAGAACATGGAAAGATGACGTTTCAGGTCGAGACCCTATTTCCTATGCCTGTTCTAATCTTTTTCCTATGTGACATGGCTTTGTCAAAGGTATCAATCTGATACTTTACTCATATGTGCAAGAAAGGTCATTGGTAACATGTGTCGCTGCACAAAACCCTTGTTCTCTGTCATGTTTGCTGTGAGCAGATGCTTGACGCCTTCACAAGGTGGGTGAAATAGGGCAGTTGCAGTCTGGTCTCGTATTACATTATATAGACTTACAATTAAGAATGCAAAATAAAAATGTGCGGACAACTGCGAAGTTCCACTTGTGTTTGTATTGCCAGTGTGTAAGAAAGAACTGCAGATGCTGGTTCAAAGCGAAGGTAGACACAAAATGCTGGACAATAGACAATAGACATTAGGTGCAGGAGTAGGCCATTCAGCCCTTCGAGCCAGCACCGACATTCAATGTGATCACGGCTGATCATCCCCAATCAGTACCCCGTTCCTGCCTTCTCCCCATATCCCCTGACTCCACTATTTTTAAGAGCCCTATCTAGCTCTCTCTTGAAAGCATCCAAAGAACCTGCCTCCACCGCCCTCTGAGGCAGAGAATGCCACAGACTCACCCACTCTCTGTGAGAAAAAGTGTTTCCTGGAGTAACTCAGCAGGTGAGGCAGCATCTCTGGAGAGAAGGAATGGGCGGCGTTTCGGGTCGAGACCAAACGTCGCCCATTCCTTCTCTCCAGAGATGCTGCCTCACCCGCTGAGTTACTCCAGCATTTTGTGTCTACCTTAATGCTTTGTACCACCAGATCCCTTACAACCCCCACCCTGGTTTGATACTTTTTACCTAGATGCATGTGAATTTCTTTAGTTTAGTTTAGTTTATTTATTATTATTATTGCCATTTGTACCGAGGCACAGTGAAAAACGTTCTAGTTGTTGTGTGCTATCCAGTCAGCTAAAAGACTATGATTACTATCAAGCCGCTCACAGTGTACAGATACAAGATAAAGGGTCTAGCTCAGTTAATGTAAGAAATGAGTAGAGATGTACAAAAGTTGAGTATAGGAGCTAAGAGGTCCATCTGCAGTTGTACAGGGCTCTAGTGAGATCACACTTGGAGTATTGTGTGTAGTTTTGGTCTCCAAATTTGAGGAAGGACATTCTTGCTATTGAGGGAGTGCAGCATAGATTCACAAGGTTAATTCCCGGGATGGCGGGACTGTCATATGTTCATTGAATGGAGCGGCTGGACGTATACTCTGGAATTTAGAAGGATGAGAGGCGATCTTATTGATACATACAAGATTATTAAGGGATTGAACACGCTGGAGGCAGGAAACATGTCCCCAATGTTGGGGGAGTCCAGAACCAGGGGCCACAGTTTAAGAATAAGGGGTAGGCCATTTAGAATGGAGATGAGGATAAACCTTTTTACCCAGAGAGTTGTGAATCTGTGGAATTCCATGCCTCAGCAGGCAGTGGAGGCCAATTATCTGGATGCTTTCAAGAGAGAGTTAGATACAGCTGTTAAAGATAGCGGAGTCAGGGGATATCAGGAGAAGGCAGGAACGTGGATGATCAGCCATGATCACAGTGAATGGTGGTGCTGGTTCAAAGGGCTGAATGGCCTACTACACCTATTGTCTATTATCATGAGAGGAATAGATCCGATAGATGCACAGCGTTTCTTTCTCAGAGTAGGGGAATCGAGGACCAGTGGACATAGGTTTAAGGTGAAGGGGAAAAGATTTAATAGGAATCTGAGGGGTAACTTTTTCACACAAAGGGTGGTGAGTGTATGGAATGAGCTGCCAATGGAGGTTATTGAGGCAGGGACTATCCCAACATTTCAGGAACAGTTAGACAAGTAGATGGATAGGAGAGATTTGGAGGGATATGGAGCAAATGCAAGCAGGTGAGTCAAGTGTGGTTGGGAAATGCTGGCCGGTGTGGGCAAGTTGGGCCGAAGGACCTGTTTCCACAGTGTATGACTCTATGACCTTAAATGCTGCTGTTGAAATAAAGATTTAAATAAGTGGAATAATTGTAATGAATGATCACACATCCCCCTCTGGGACCAGCGTGCAAAGAGTCGCCGGCTTCGGTGCCATCTTGATGCCTTATACTTAGTATCTTTGTGCTCTGCCTCATACTATCTGCATTGAAGTTCATTTGCGAATTAGACTCAAAGCAAGCAATTATTCATTCCTAGTTGTTCCCTAACTTTGTAATTTGCAGCCAGTTTTATCACATAATCTGGGTCTGGTTAGATGGGTAGCAATGGCACGTTTCCTTCCCTGAGGGAATGGTTCAATTAAATGTTCATTTTGTCAGTTCAGTGGTTTCATGGTTATCATTACTTTGTAATATACAGTTTTATGTAAATTTATCCTTAAATTTGACTACATTTTGTCATAATCTGGCAGTAAATACTCCCTCAATTTCATAACACCTACAGATTTTGGAACTGTACTTTCAATCGTTAAAGAAACACACAGCAATAAGATCATAAGACATACGGGCAGAGTTAGGCCATTAGGCCCATCTAGTCTGCTCTGCCATTCGATCATGGCTGATCTATCTTTTCTCTCTCAACATTCTCCTGTCTTCTCCCCATATCCTCTGACACGTGATCTAGTGATCTCAACATCAATTCACCTTTTGCTAGTTGAATAAATATCTTAAATTCCTGCTCATTTTTCTGAAGGGTCCTGACCCAAAACATCACTTGTCCACTCTCTCGCCAGATGCTGCCTGACCTGCTGAGTTCTTCCAGCACTTTGTGTTTTGCTCAAGATTCCAGCACCTGCAGTCTCTTGTGTCTTAACTCTTCATTTGTGCAGCCAACTCTCTATCCAGTCTACTATTTCGTTTGATTATGCAAATTTTCACGTTTAACTAATCTAATATGTATTACCTGATCAAAGGTCATGATAATCCAAATGTATTAGGCATTATTATTCAGGCATCAGTGTTTTACCACTGGCAGCAGGTCGTCATTGAAAAGAAGTGTGGCTTCCATTAGCACCTGTTCAATGAAGATCGACACAAAATACTGGAGTGACTCAGTGGGACAGGCAGCATCTCTGGGGAGAAGGAATGGGTGACGTTTTGGGTCGAGACCCTTGTTCAGAGATGCTTCCTGTCCCGCTGAGTTACTCCAGCATTTTGTGTCTATCTTCGGTGTATACCAACATCAAAACCACCTTTTGAAACACCAGCTTCTAGTGACGTCACAATGCCCCCCCCCCCCAACATTACAGTGAAACAGAATATTCCACCATCATCCAGTGACGTCAGGGGGAGGGCCTCATTTCAAAAACAGCGTCATCAGCTCCCCAACACACACCGTTGAGGGAGCAGACCCTACTGCACTTATTCTAGTAGCTATTCAAAATTCCTTTCTTTCCTCTAAGACTTAAACAAAAAAAAGGTTATTGTGAGTCTGAAACTCTCTAGCTCCAAACCCACTATCCCTCTATTGATGTGATAGTTTCTATAACATGAGGTTTCTTAGGAATGCAACCATTGCGTTTGAGCAGAATTACCTGTGAGGTAAGTTACTAGTTAAATCAGTTCAGCCTTTGACCTGCTGTTATCAGGCAACTGAACCATCCTACCAACAACTAGAGAGCAGTCCTGAACTACTACCTACCTTATTGGTGACCCTCGAACTATCTCCGATTGGACTTTACTGGCTTTATCTTGCACGAAACGTTATTCACGCTATTCCCCTTATCTCTATCTGTACACTGTGGATGGCTCGATTGTGATCATGTATTGTCTTTCCACTGACTGGAAAGCATGCAACAAAAGCTTTTTACTGTACCCCGGTGCACATGACAATAAGCTAAACTTTTAAATAATGTGTTGCTAGATGTGACATTCTATCTTGTTATGATTTGGGGTGACACAAGTGGTGCAGCTGATAAAGCCACTGTGCTGTTTCACTTTTCTTTAGAAATGAAATGAGGAGGAATTTCTAATGTAATCTCGTATTATCTTTCTGCTGACTGGTCAGCACGCAACAAAAGCTTTTTACTGTACCTCAGTACACGTGACAATACCCCAAACTCAAACTCTTTCCCCCACCCCTCGAGGAAAGTCTCTGTTAAGTACGGTAATATTTTCCTTAATCAAAGTTACTAACCGACGTCCGAATTTCTCCCTTTCCTTTCTTCCTTGAATACCATGCACTCGGGAATGTTAAGCACCAGTTCCCCTCCTTTCGTAACAGATCTTCCAATTTCTTTCGGTCTTTAATGCACCTGCACACTCCTTGCAAGTGGCGACTCACAGCTGTACTGCTGGAACATTTAATCACATTTTGTCTATTCGCACGCTTGCATTCCAAGCTCTCTATTTCCTTTCATAGCACATCATATAGCTTCCAATTCATTCTCTCATTTCTGTTCTTGTTTCTGCAGTTGAACAATTGAACAATTGAACACCTCGGCCGTCAATCCCTTGCTGAATTTGTTTTATTCTCTTTCATCAAAGGATGTCATAAGCTTGGTCAAGCATGATCTTTCCTTTTAAAATCTGTTTTAAATTTTCAATTTCAGATTTCGTACTTTTTCTGTTTTTTTATATTTTCACTCCCCAGATGCTTTTCTATTACATCTTTGGATAAAAAAATTATTATACTTCCTTCCACTGATGTTCAGATAACTGCCCCATAGATCACTAGACTTACAATCGTTCCTTAAATGTAAGAATTGCATTAGTTATCTGCTAGTCCTCTGGCACTATTTTCTTTTCCAATGAACCTCCAGATTTATGGAACAATTTAGCAAGAATATCTAATTTTCCACCTTAAATGGGTTTTTTTTTAATATATCTTTTAATCTACTCTATTAATGTCACATCCACCATGTTAATATTCCTTAACCGTGTTAATATGCTTGGCAAAATAAATATTTCATATTTTAGCCATTTTGCAAAAATTAATTGAGGTAATTCCCTCTAGCCTTATTGCATTTTTGATTTTTATATATGTGCAATATTTTTTTAAAATATTCCTTAATAATGTAGTTTTCCTTTGAATTCAAAAATAAGATAATCATAGAGCATGAAAGGAGGCCCTTCTGCCCAACATGCCCACACCGGCCAATATGTCCCAGCTACACTAGCCCCACCTGCCCGCGTTTGCCCATATCCCTCCAACCCGTCCTATCCATGGACCCATCTAATTATTTCTTAAATGTTGCGATAGTCCCATCCTCAACTACCACCTCTGGCAGCTCATTCCATACACTTACTTCCTTTTGTGTGAAAAAGTTACCACTCTGATCCCTATTAAATCTTTTTCCCTTCACCTTAAACCTACGCCCTCAGATCTTAATCTTTTTCCAATTTTTTTCCTCCTTTACTCATTCTCCCATGTTAGGCCTTTGTAATTATTTCATTTTCCCAGCATGACATGTATTCACATAGAGTGATACAGTGTGGAATCAGGCCCTTCGGCCCAACTTGCCCTCACCGTCCAAGATGTCCCAGCTACACTAGTCCCACCTGCCTGTCCTATCCATGTACCCGTCTAACTGTTTCTTAAATGTTGGGTTAGTCCCTGCCTCAACTATCTCCTCTGTCAGCTCGTTCCATACACCCACCACCCTTTGTGTGAAAAAGTTACCCCTCAGATTCCTATTAAATCCATTCCCCTTAACCTAAAACCTATGTTTTCTGATCATCGATTCACCTACTCTGGGCAAGAGACTCTGTGCATCTACCCAATCTATTCCTCTCGCCTCAATAAGATCACCCCCCATCCTGCTGCGCTCCAAGGAATAGGATCCCAGCCTGCTCAACCTCTCCCTATAGCTCTGACCCTCTAGCTCTGCCAACATCCTTGTAAATCTTCTCTGTACCCTTTCCTGCTTGACAACATGTTTTTTATGACATGGTGCACAAAACTGAACATCTATCTATATCTATATTACTAAAAGTCATTTTGACCGCTTTTGGCTCGCTGTGCTGTGATTTCTGAGAGAACGCCTCCACCTACGGCCGTCATTTTTTGGCCAGCTCGCTTAGAGCCCCCCTCCGTCTTCCTGGACCAGAGGATTTTTCCCATCGATGAAATATCAGAGAGATATTAATTTTTTTTTAAATTCGCCATTCTTTCTGCTGCCCCTGCTGGAGGGAGGGGGAGGGACTATAAAACCAGGAAGTGGTGTGCCTCACTCAGTCTCTGCAAGATGGAGGAAGCCAGAGGGTCATGTCTCTCTAAGCTATGAATAGTACTGAACGCATGTCTACTCAACTGTGAGTGCCCTTAATGTGGTTTGAAAATGAAAATATGGTTGGTTTGAAGTAAAAAGGCACTGCTTGCAAATGTTTGTTTGGCGGGTTTGGGTTGAAGTTAAAAGGCACTACTGCAAATGGTGGCTTGGGTGCTTTGGGCTGAAGTTAAAAGGCACTACTGCAAATGGTGGCTTGGGTGCTTTGGGTTGAAGTTAAAAGGCACTACTCACTGTAAATGGTGGTTTGGCTGCTTTGGGTTGAAGTTAAAAGGCACTACTCGCTGCAAATGGTGGTTTGGCTGCTTTGGGTTGAAGTTAAAAGGCACTACTCGCTGCAAGTGGTGTTTTGGCTGCTTTGGGTTGAAGTTAAAAGTCACTACTGACTGCAAGTGGTGGTTTGGCTGCTTTGGGTTGAAGTTAAAACGAACTACTCGCTGCAAATGGTGGTTTGGCTGTTTTGGATTGGTTAAAAGGTACTACTCGCTGCAAATGATGGTTTGGCTGCTTTGCACTGTATATTGATTTTAGATAAAACGCTATCACTTACGGCTGTGATTTTACTCAGTCCCCCTCCGCTCAGCAGGTGCAGAGGACTCTTCCCATCAATGAAAAATAAAAGTGTTATTAGTGTTTAAAAAATGTTGAGAATGTCTCTCCTGTCAATCACGCCATGAAGGCCACACCTTTTCTGGTGGGAGCGAGAGGGGTTATAAAACCTCTCAGTATGGGTGTGGCTCAGTCTCTGCATGATGGGGCGGGAGAGGTCACGACTCTGCCTGAGCTGTGAATCAACTGAACACACTGAATGTCTACTGAGCTGTGAGTTTGGTGTTTGTGGTGGTTTTATGGTGGTTTCACCCTGCCTGAAATGGTATGAAACTGCGTTTGAATGTGGTGGCCTTGCACCCTGCATGAAATGGTATGAAACTGCATTTGAATATGGTGGTGTTGCACCCTGCATGAAATGGTATGAAGCTGCATTTGAATTTGGTGGCCTTGCACCCTGCTTGAAATGGTATGAAACTGCACTTGAACTTGGTGGCCTTGCACCCTGCTTGAAGTGGAATGAAACTGCACTTGAATTTGGCGGCGTTGCACCCTGCTTGAAGTGGTATGAAACTGCACTTGAATTTGGTGGCCTTGTACCCTGCTTGAAGTGGTATGAAATTGCACTTGAATTCGGTGGCCTTGCACCCTGCTTGAAGTGGTTGGAAACTGCACTTGAATTTGGTGGCCTTGCACCCTGCTTGAAGTGGTAGGAAACTGCACTTGAATTCGGTGGCCTTGCACCCTGCTTGAAGTGGTGGGAAACTGCACTTGAATTTAGTGGCCTTGCACCCTGCTTGAAATGGTAGGAAAATGGATTTGAATTTGGTGGCCTTGCACCCTGCTTGAAATGGAATTTCAAGGAATAGCCATGAGTCAACTGCCAGCCCACCAGCCGTGAGTGAGCTGCCAGCACATCAGGCTTGAGGGACTGAGCTGCCACCCCAAGAACCCATACCAGCGCTCCAGAAAGCCCCCGCACTGGCCACCAATATTGGAATTGGTGGAGAGGTGCAATATTGCGTCGGGGGACCAGCCCTCCCGTGTGAACATGGGACCTGACGGGTCCCACTTAGTCTAGTATATTACTAAAACTCTCATCTTGACCACTTCCTGTCTGCGTTGTAATTAAATTTGCTCAAAAATGATCCCCCATGGCGCTACGATTTTTCACCACCTTACTCACCATTCTCCTCTGCTGCAAGTCAAATCATTTTTATTTCGATCGATGAAATAGTACAACGGTTTTTAAGGTTCCCACACCCCCACAGCCCCTTCCCCCACACACTCACCCTCCCCCCACACACACCATCCCCCACACCCCTCCCCCACCCTCACCCCTCCCACACACCCCATCACCACACCCCCCTCCCCCTATTATTATTACACTATATTTGTTTATTTATTGAGTATGTGTGCATGTGTATATATACACACTGAACTTTTTTTCTCCTGTTATGTACTATGTTCACATATTCTGTTGTGCTGCAGCAAGTAAGAATTTCATTGTCCTATCTGGGACACATGACAATAAAACACTCTTGACTCTTGATGTGTGCAGCCCTACTTTGTTCTTCGTCTTGTGTCTAAAAGATAGCGGAGTCAGGGGATATGGGGAGAAGGCAGGAACGGGGTACTGATTGGGGATGATCAGCCATGATCACATTGAATGGCGGTGCTGGCTCGAAGGGCCGAATGGCCTACTCCTGCACCTATTGTCTATTGTCTTTTGTCTTTCGTATTTCGTCTTTATTAGGAGGCACAGAAGCCAGAACACCACCAGGTTTGGGAACTATAACTATTAGTTTATTGAACCGACCAGCACAACTCATGTCCTACCTCTGCAACTAAACCTTGCGGTTGCCTCTTGCACTAAAATGGACTTGTTTCCAATTGCGTATTTTTGTCTTTTTCCATTAGCTTTTTATTGTCATTTAGGTATATTATATGTTTTTATAACTGTACCTCACCGTACGTGCATATGACAATGAGCTCAACATGTCTTCATCATACCCTTTGAGGTGAATTGAGATGCTTTGAGGCGAATAGTGTCGATCGTGTCGAGGGGAAGCAAGGTTAATATATAAAGGAGTAACTAATTAAAAGATAAGAACAACTTCTTTGAAAGGTAGATGGAGACTGGTAGCAGGCATGTGTGGGGCCTTTGGGCCAATTGAATTTCATGATTTGTTCATCAAATAGATGTAATAATAAATGAAAGTCTGAAAAAAGAACAGAAAATGCTGGAAACAATCAAAGCAGCCAACATCTGTGGCGAGTGAGAAATTATTTCCCTTTCATGTCAATAACTGTTCATCAAAACTACAAATTTCCTAGTTAATGTAATTAAAAACCATTCATGAAAGGCTCTATATTTTAAAACTAGATTTTATTTTAGAATTAAGACATCTTTATGCTCTCATTATCCATGTGTTTATCTTGTGAATTCCTCAGCGGCCCTATTTAGTTTAATTTAGAGATACAGCTCTGGAACAGGCCCTTAGGCCCACTAAGTCTGCACAGACCAGTGATCCCTGTTTTCTAATGCTATCCTACACACACCAGGTACAATATACATTTATATCAAGCCAATTAACCTCCAAACCTATACGTCTTGAGCGTGGGAGGAAACCGTAGATCGCGGAGAAAATGTACAAACCCTGTACAGACAAGCACCCATAGTCAGGATTGAATCCGGGACTCTGGCGCTGCAAGGCAGTAGTGCGGCCACAACACCGCCATGCCGCCCTTAATTATTAATTGTCTTCATTATTTTAGGTTTGTAAACTCTGACATTAAAGGCACTAATCTGAAACATTGGCTTTGTCCTTCTCTATAAGGGAGCTGTCTGACCAGCTGAGTGTTTTCTATATCCTTTCTATGAGATCGCTATGCTTCTAGAAGTTCTTAACTTGCTGTAAAACACTCTGGGGAAGTATCAGGTCACAGTCAGAATTGTGTAAATGCAAAATAATTTTTCCCTGTGACGATGCTGACATTTTGTTGTTTTACTTGACACGGTATTTAACAGCTACCCTTGTCCCCTCCAATCCTGTAGTTTATACATGGTTGCTAACCATTTTAACTTTCTTGCCCATTCCCATAATCTCCTTTCGGTCGTGGGCCTCTTCCATTGCTAGTAGGAACAGTCTGAAGAAGGAATAGGTGACGCTTCAGGCCGAGACCCTTCTTCAGACGGAAGCAGGGTCTCGACGCATTCTGCTTCCCTTTCAGACGGAAGAAGGGTCTCGACCCGATGCATCACCTATTCCTTTTCACCCAAGATGCTACCTGACCCGCTGAGATTCTCCAGAATTTTATGTCTATCCGTGGTAAATCAGCTTCGGTAGTTCCTTCCAACACATTCCATCTATCACTAAACTCCAGAGTGTACAAGCCCAGCTGCTTCACTCTCTTGATTCACTCTCTTTTTGACCTTCCCCCCCCTCGACCAAGGCCAGTCTGAGGAAGATTTCTGACCTGAAACATCATCCATCCATGTCCTCCGAAGATGCTGCCTGACCCACAGAGTTATTTCAGCACTTTGTGCAGTTCTTGAGTGTATATCACATTGTTTAAAGTGCTGTGTGACTTTGCTCAGCTTCCAAGATGGCGCCCAACCCAGCCGACTACCTGTGTGCTCTTTACAGAAGTGGAGCTGCAGTCACTCATTACAATCGCTCCACACTTTTCTGTACTCTGTAAATGGCTCGATTGTAATCATGTATTGTCTTTCTGCTGACTGGATAGCACGCTGACAAAAGCTTTTCACTGTACCTCCGTGCACGTGGCAATAAACTAAACTGAACTGAATGGTGAGGCATTCGATGAAGGGGAGATCTTGAACATTCATTTGCTTTATGCGCTTGCTGATCCATTTGCTTCCAAACATGTGTAAAGCCTGATGATAATACTTCTGTTCTCACAAGGGGAAATATGAAATGTATGCACCAAGGACACACAACAGAGGGGAATAGTTAGCCTCAGATTCCTCAGGTTCAGTTTCTTCACAACACAAAAGTAAAAGTGATTTTCTTATATTCCGCTATTGTGTTTGATTTATTATTTCTCCTTGTGATATCATATGGGGGATAATTAAGTGTTTTGTTCGCTGCTAATCCTTTCGGTCTCAATCGACTTTTGATGGATTTAACAGCATTAATTTGCTCTTGCAGAAGAAACAGTGCGTGAATTACACCAACGCTCAGTTAGCGGCTTATCGAAACATGATTCGTTTCCCCAAATCAAATTAGAAATTGTCCAGGGCTTGACCTTTTTGGGAAGTTAGTTACATCTCATCAGGATTAGTTATCTATAGCACGTGGGCCATTTGTGACAACTTCATTATCTTTTTATGCTAAATTCAGATGGAAGTACTGACCCATTCTGCTCCCCCTTTTCCCTTCAACTATCTTTAGACAGTTTTCAAGGTGACAGCACGCACTGTGAAGCAAGTGCTCCACTTTAATCTAAGCGCATTTTTGATATTTAAATTTTCCACACAGCTTCATTCTCCACATGCTGTGGAAGAATCGAGAGAACCGAAGTTGGAGATGATATATTTCTAGAATGTTGTTATATTTCACGCAGCGCAGAAGAAGGAGACAATTTTAGCCCATTGCCTCAATTCCACTTTCAGAGCCATCTCATCAATCCCGTTCCCTTTTAACCTGGCTGTCCTCCAACTCACCTACACAGGGGCAATTCTTAGCAGTCAATTAACCCAGCGACACTTCTTTGGGACAATGGAGGGGAAACCAGAGAACCCAGAGGGGAACCTGTATGGTCACGGGGACATAGTGTGCGCTGTGCAAAGACAGCTGAGGTCCCGAGGTCAGAATCGAACCTGGATCGCAGGGACATAGAATTTACTCTCTTTTAAACTCATCTGTAAAATGGTGAGTGGCACTCTCGATGATTTTTTTTTTAAATCCCCCATCGATGTGTCCACAAACTGGATAGCATTCACAAAAGGACACAAAGTAATTTCAGCGGGTCAGGCAGCATCCCTGGAGCAGATGGATAGGTAATGTTGGGTTTGAGACCATTCTTCAGACTTGGACAGTTTTGGTGCTCCATTTTAAGGAGTGGCTAACGTTTTTCTTGATTAGTACAGGTGTCGGGGGTAATGGGGAGAAGGGATAATTGTGACTTTTTCACGCAAAGGATGGTGGGTGTACTAAATGAGCTGCCAGAGGAGATAGTTAAGGCATGGACTATTGCAGCGTTTAAGAAACAGACAGGTACATGGATAGGACAGGTTTGGAGGGATATGGGGTCTTGCAGGAGAAGGGTTGAGAGGGAGAGATAGATCAGCCATAATTGAATGGCAGAGTAGACTTAATGGGCCGAATGGCCTAATTCTGCTCCTAGAACTACTGAACGTTATGTGTGAGGAAATCAAAAACAGGCGCAGCCTGGATGGGTGACAAATGAGTGAACCAGAAGTTTTTATTTTTGTGCTGTCTTTCCATGGTCACTTTTATTAAGCATTTTGTAATCCAGATTTGTTAAAAAAATTACTGAATTCAAACACCCTGGCAGCTCAGCAGCATGTCCATTCATGTTGTGGAACCATTAGTCCGAAGCTCTGGATTGCAACTCCATTTAAGTAACCACTTAAGTAACTATAATAATATATATTATAGTTTCTTTACGATAACTTTACAAAACTATATTATAGTTTCTTTACGAGTCAGAATTATTTAATGATAAGGAAACTTCTTTCAAATAATGACTTCAATTTGTTTTGATATTAGGCAGATTGCAAATTTAAGAAAGGCAAGCATTGAAAGATAAAAATATATTGACCACAGTTAATGATATGAAATGCAAGGGAGATAATTATTTGCCATTTATCAGTCGGGCAATAATTGATGTGGCATTGGATGCATCTGAACCTTCTAATATTCTGAATGATTAATTAATTTGACAGAGGGCCATCGGTGTTAGGCTTTCTGTTTCAAAAACAATTATTATGTGTTCGGTTCATTGGTGTTCATGGGGATATAACTATGCAGGTTTTGTACACTGTGACATATCCATAAACAGCACTGAACTGAAGAACTGTTCAATTGTTTTTTGGGAATTTATTGATGAAGCAATATGCGTTCAATGCGAGGAGAATTCCTTGCCCTTTTGCAGCGGGTACTTTGCAATCCCAGTTCGGGTGAATCACTCGAGGCAGCCTGTGCCCAGCTACACAGTCACAAGTATAGAGTCACGGCGGTGACAGTGGCGCAGCGGTAGAGTTGCTGCCTTATAACGAATGCAGCGCCGGAGACCTGGATCCGATCCCGACTGCGAGTGCTGTTTGTACGGAGTTTGTACATTCTCCACGTGACCTGCGTGGGTTTTCTCCGAGATTCTTCGGTTTCCTCCCACACTCCAAAGACGTACAGGTTTGTAGGTTAATTGGCTTGGTAAATGTAAAAATTGTCCTTAGTGTGTGTAGGATTATGTTAATGTGTGGGGATCGCTGGTCGGCGGGGACCCAGTGGGCCGAAGGGCCTGTTTCCCCACTGTATCTCTAAACTAAACTGAGTATAGGGGGCTGAGCACGCAGCTTTGAGGTGCTCCAGCACTGTTGGGTATCGAGGAGGAAGTGTTGCTACAATTTGTACAGGTTGTGTTCGGTTGATGAAGAAGTCAAGGAACCAGTTGCAGAGGTACCTCGAACAGTGCACCATTTCTTCAGTACTGCATTGGGCAGTCACCATCAACTCTCAGGATTGTAGCATTGATGTGAAAGTGCAATTTGACTCTGAGGCAAGAATGTGAGGAAGTGGTAATTATCAGCAAAGGACACAAAGTTACTCAGCGGGTCAGTCAGCATCTCTTGTCTAAACGAGCATCTGCGGATCCTTTATCAGGCATGGGTTAACTGTTAAGGTCAGATAATATAAGATGAATTATCTTGCATTTTTAAAAATATTTGTAATAAATTACAGTCGGTAATTCAAGGATTAGGCTTATTACATTATTGTCACATCAACAGTGAAAAGCACTGTTTAGCATGCTGTTCAAACAGATCAGATATACCATACACATATACAATCAGTTCAAATTCAAGTGCAATAGATGGTGCAAAGAGGAAGATAGAGTATAGAATATAGTTCTCAGCATTGTAGTGCATTAATTCCTTAGTGTATTTGATGGGATAGAGGAGAATTTACAAAGACAATTCACCCAAGATCTCACAAATTCATAAGTTACAGGAGCAGAATTAGGCCATTTGGTCCATCAAGTCTACTTCGCCATTCCATCATAGCTGATAGAAACATAGAAACATAGAAATTAGGTGCAGGAGCAGGCCATTCAGCCCTTTGAGCCTGCACCGCCATTCAATATGATCATGGCTGATCATCCAACTCAGTATCCTGTACCTGCCTTCTCTCCATACGCCCTGATCCCTTCAGCCACAAGGGCCACATCCAACTCCCTCTTAAATATGGCCAACGAACTGGCCTCAACTACCTTCTGTGGCAGAGAATTTCACAGATTCACCACTCTCTGTGTGAAAAACGATTTTCTCATCTCAGTCCTAAAACACTTCCCCCTTATCCTTAAACTGTAACCCCTTGTCCTGGACTTCTCCAACATCGGGAACAATCTTCCTGCATCTAGCCTGTCCAACCCCTTAAGAATTTTGTAAGTCTCTATGAGATCACCCTTCAATCTTCTAAATTCCAGCGAGTACAAGCCAAGTCTATCCAGTCTTTCCTCATATGGAAGTCGTGCCATCCCAGGAATCAGTCTGGTGAACCTTCTCTGTACTCCCTCTATGGCAAGAATGTCTTTTCTCAGATTAGGAGACCAAAACTGTACGCAATACGCCAGGTGTGGCCTCACCAAGACCCTGTACAACTGCAGTAGAACCTCCCTGCTTTTGTACTCAAATCCTTTTGCTATGAATGCCAACATATCATTCGCTTTCTTCACAGCCTGCTGCACCTGCATGCCTACTTTCAATGACTGGTGTACCATGACACCCAGGTCTCGCTGCATCTCCCCTTTTCCTAATCGGTCACCATTCAAATAATAGTCTACCTTCCTGTTTTTGCCGCCAAAGTGGATAACCTCATATTTATCCACATTATACTGCATCTGCCATGCATTTGCCCACTCACCCAGTCTATCCAAGTCATCCTGCAGCTTCCTAGCATCCTCCTCACAGCTAACACTGCCCCCCACTTCGTGTCATCCACAAACTTCGAGATGTTGCATTTAATTCCCTCGTCCAAATCACCAATACCGTGTGCTTTAAGTTTGTACACCAATCTCTTGTGTGGGACTTTGTCGAAAGCCTTCTGAAAGTCCAGATACAACACATCCACTGCTTCTCCCTTATCCACTCTACTAGTTACATCCTCGAAAAATTCAATAAGATTCGTCAGACATGATTTACCCTTCGTAAATCCATGCTGACTTTGTCCAATGATTTCACCACCTTCCAAATGCGCTGCTATCCCATCTTTAATAATTGACTCTAGCAGTTTCCCCACTACCGATGTTAGACTACCTGGTCTGTAATTCCCCATTTTCTCTCTCCCTCCCTTTTTAAAAAGTGGGGTTGCATTAGCTACCCTCCAATCCTCAGGAACTACTCCAGAATCTAAAGAGTTTTGAAAAATTATCACTAAGGCATCTGCTATTTCTGGGGCTACTTCCTTAAGTACCCCGGGATGCAGCCTATCTGGCCCTGGGGATTTATCAGCCTTTAATCCATTCAATTTACCCAACACCACTTTCCGGCTAACCTGGATTTCACTCATTTCCTCCATCACATTTGACCCGCGATCCCCTGCTATTTCCGGCAAATTATTTATGTCTTCCTTAGTGAAGACAGAACCAAAGTAGTTATTCAATTGGTCTGCCATGTCCTTGTTCCCCATGATCAATTCACCCGTTTCTGACTGCAAGGGACCTACATTTGTTTTAACTAATCTTTTGCGCTTCACATATCGATAAAAACTTTTGCAGTCAGTTTTCATGTTTCCTGCCAGTTTTCTTTCATACTCCATTTTCCCTTTCCTAATTAAGCCCTTTGTCCTCCTCTGTTGGTCTCTGAATTTCTCCCAGTCCCCTGGTAGGCTGCTTTTTCTGGCTAATTTGTACGCTTCATCTTTTTCTTTGATACTATCCCTGATTTCCCTCGTTATCCACGGATGCGCCACCTTCCCTGATTTATTCTTTTGCCATACTGGGATGAACAATTGTTGTAGTTCATCCATGCAGTCTTTAAATGCCTTTGATTGCATATCCACTGTCAACCTTTCAAGAATCATTGCCAGTCCATCTTGGCCAATTCACGTCTCATACCATCAAAGTTACCTTTGTTTAAGTTCAGGACCTGTGTTTCTGAATTAACAATGTCACTCTCCATCCTAATGAAGAACTCAACCATATTATGGTCACTCTTGCCCAAAGGGCCACGTACAACAAGGCTGCTAACTAACCCTTCCTCATTACTCAACATCCAGTCTAGAATAGCCTGCTCTCTCGTTGGTTCCTCCACATGTTGGTTTAGAAAACTATCCCGCATACATTCCAAGAAATCCTCTTCCTCAGCACCCCTGCCAATTTGATTCACCCAATCTATATGTAGATTGAAGTCACCCATTATAACGGTTTTACCTTTGTTGCACGCATTTCTAATTTCCTGTTTGATGCCATCCCCAACTCCACTACTACTGTTAGGTGGCCTGTACACAACACCCACTAGCGTTTTCTGCCCCTTAGTGTTTCGCAGCTCCACCCATATCGATTCCACATCCTCCAAGCTAATGTCATTCCTTTCTATTGCGTTAATCTCCTCTCTAGGGTTCTTCTAGCGTTGCTGGTTAAAGGACCATTGAGAGGGATCTATCGTTCCCTCTCAATCCCACTCTCCTGCCTTCTCCCCATAACCCCTGACACCCCGCACGACTTTGGAGGGCTGAAGAAACCGGAGCACCCGGAGAAAGCACACGCGGTCACAGGGAGAATATACAAACTCCTTGCAGAAAGCACCTGTAGTCAGGATCAAACCCGGATCTCTGGCACTGTAAGGCAGCAGCACACCACTGCGCCACTGTAGCACCCCAGAACTTTTTTAGAAATTAATGTGAGAATAATTGATTTTTAAAATGTAAATCTCACATTGGGACAATAAATATTTGTCTGTTATTGGCTGTGATTTATAGACAATAGGTGCAGGAGTAGGCCATTCGGCCCTTCGAGCCAGCACCGCCATTCAATGTGATCATGGCTGATCATCCCCAATCAGTACCCCGTTCCTGCCTTCTCCCTATATCCCCCGACTCCGCTATTTTTAAGAGCCCTATCTAGCTCTCTCTAGAAAGCATCCAGAGAACCTGCCACCACCGCCCTCTGAGACAGAGAATTCCACAGACTCACCACTCTCTGTGAGAAACAGTGTTTCCTCGTCTCCGTTCTGAATGGCTTACTCCTTATTCTTAAACTGTGGCAACTAAATTTAGTTGGTAATTAAGTTATTTCTAAGGCTTACGTTTGTTATTGTGCTGAGCTACAATGAAAAGCTTTGTTTCGCGCTATCCAACCAGATCAGATATCCCATACAAAGATACAACGTTCCAACTCAAGTACATTGGATGCGGCAAAGAGGAAGATAAAGAGTGCAGAATATCTTTCTGAGCATTGTAGTGCATCAGTTCCTTAGACACTGTCCAATGTCCTCGATGAGGTAGAGGTGAATCAGACAGTATTCTAGCTTATGGAAGGACCATTCAGAAGCCTGATAATGGCGGGAAGAAACTATTCCTGAGTCTGGTAATAAGATGCGCTCTAATCCAGAAACAGTTAATGTTAGTTGAGTAAAGGCATGATTTGTATGGTACGTAGCTGCAATAGACTTTGTAGCAAAGGTCTAATGAACACAGTGAGCCTTGAGTACAGTTATAGTTGATGAGGCAAAACTAGCTTCCAGCAATGGACCATGCACTGAAAAATGCGGAAAATATAATTCCCTTTCAGTGCAGTGTTGATGGTGCTAATGAGAGAGAAAAGTTGTTTTTTGGGTTCGAATGGCAAAAGATTATAGTTCAATGAATTTTACTCTGCAATGTGTAAATGCTTGTGAAATTAATCCATTTGGAACACCCATTACATGCATGGAGCATTCTCGTTGACTTTGATATCAGTTTGGAGCAGAATGTTAATATGTACAAACGTCATCCTATACCTTGAGGAGATTGTAGAATGTTAATGCTCAGATTCAACATGAGAAAAGTTCCCGATATTGTCCTGTGTGAAAATCTTCACATTCATTAAATTACCAGTCACATTTGCAGATCTCACAGGATTTTTGTTCAAGTACATTAATGCAGAATTCAGGGAGCAGGTTTACCGGAGTACTGTGTGCACTGGAATCTGGACTGAAGCAGCCTGAAAATGGGTTTTCCACGACACGGTCTTGAACACAATCTTTGCCCCTTAGGAGAAGCTTGATCCTGAATGTTTAAAATTGGATGCTAGTTAAATTTCACGTTGCGTTTTCGATATACATCACTCGTCGTACTTCTGTTGCCTCCTCAGCAATGTAATCAGAGCACTGTGTCATTTTCCACGGTATGCTGACTACACTCGCCTGTAACCTTATCAGTGCATCTCTTGACGCTCCACTTTCTATATACTCTCCGACAGCTGGCTCAATTGGATGAAAAATTTATTTCAGTGAAATATTGGAAGCACCAAAGCCTTGTCTCTGTTCCTTGTCACAAAATCTTTCCTTTCTTGCTGACTCCATCTTCTCCTTGTCATCTGTTTGATACCACACCAGACTGTCTAGAGCCCTGATGTTATATTTGACTTTGAGATGAGCTTCAAATCACGTTTCTGTGCCGTGTTTAAGACTGCTTTCTTCCCACCTCAGCGACAAGGCAAAATTCCCCTCCTGTTTTCGCTCATCAGCTGCTGAAACCATCAGCCATGCTTTTGTTTCACTGCAGTATTTCATTGTACATCTAGTCAGCTTACATCATTCTATGTCATCCAGAATTATGCAGTCCGAGATCTATCTCCTTGTCCTGATCTCATGTTTGCTGACTGCTGACCTGCCTTGGTCTTTCTTTAGGTTTATTATTGTCACATGAACCGAGGCAAGGCAAAAATTTTGATCTTGCATGCTATCCAAACAGATCAGGTACACGGACATAAATACAATCAAATCAAGCTCGAGTACAATAGACAGCGCAAAGGTGCAGTAGCGTAGCAGTAGAGTTGGTGCCTCACAGCGCCAGAGACCTCGGTTTAATCCTGACTTACGGGTGCTGTCTGTACGGAGTTTGTACGTTCTCCCTGTGACTGCGTGGGTTTTCTCCGGGTGCTCCAATTTCCTCCCACATTCTGACGACGTGCTGGTGTGTCGGTTAATTCACTTCTGTAAATGTGTCGGATAGAAGGAGTGTACGAGGTGTTCGCTGGTCAGTGCACACACAGTGGGCCGAAGAGCCTGTTTCTATGCTCTATTTTAAAACTAAACTAAACTAAAGGGAAAGATCGGAGTCCAGAGTAAAGGCCTCTCTTTTTAAAATGTCATTTGTTTTCTGATTCTAACTTTCTGCAGTTCAAATAAGATTTTACTTCGGAGTCACGTGAGTGACTACGTGAAGAAGGCCCACCTGGCGCTGGAACGGCATTACGTCGACGCTGACGGCAGAAGCAGGAGCTGCACAGACAGCTCCTCAACAGCGGTAGGTTCGGAACCGGCAGGTAAATGCAGTTGAAAAATTTTTTTAGGACTGGAAAACTCCGTGCCTGGTGGAAACCAGGATTTTAAAGGATTTTAAAAACAAACTAAAAGTTTAAATTGAACAGATATACTCTGTTAAAATAACGGAATTTTGAAAAGAACGTCCCAGGGGAATACCCAGCGATCGGGACGAGAGATTAATTACGGGGCCGGTTCCGATACTGGTACCGTTAAAATTACGGTAGAGAGGTAAAAATGCTCCACAATCTTTTGGCAGGGAATTTTAAAAGACAGAAAGGCTGTACTTTAAAAAAGTTAATACAAATCGCGATATGGAGAAAGTACTCCAAAATATAAAAAGAGACAAGGGTCACAGTACCCAAACAGCCCAAAAAAGATCCTGAGGGGCTTGAATATACAAAATATGGCTATGTGCCAAATTGAGAATTGAACCCTGGATTAGGGTGGAGGAAGTCTCTTTGGATATAATTTCAAGTGGATCAGGGCTGCAAAAGACAGACCCTGCAAGTGGTGATGTGAATTATGAATGCACACCACAAATAAAAAAGTGAGGCCAGATGTGCCTGAGATAGCAAAAGATTTTGCTATATCTAAAGGAAGTGGTGAGCTATGGAAGAAAACCTAGCTGCCAACATTAATTATATGGTATCTCACCAACTTCAAGAATATGATAAAACTTTTATGTTTTATTAAAATATCAACGGTAAATCCGTTTATAAATATCCATGTCTCAAATAATATGAGATATAAGAAATACAATTTCAAAGTATTTCAAAATGGTGCAAATAAATAATACTTTCAAAATAAAATAAATTGCCATCAGTTGTGGAGCTCAATAGGAAGAAATATATATAATTTACCGAATCTGCACTATAGGTTTGCAGATCAATACAAATCAGGATATTAAACTCCTGATTATTATAGAATAAACCTGCCTTATGATAAATCAAAGATATTAATTACAAAAGAACAAACTACTGATCTTTAAACTTTGGGGAGAAAAACTATGATCCAATGAAAAATTTTGATAATGGATCAAAACAAAGGCAAAGATCTTTTTAACTTGCGGTGAAAAAACTATGATCCAATGAAAGATTTGATAATGGATCAAAACAAAGGCAGAAGTGGTATAATCCAAACATAGCCTTATCTAAACCTATATAATTGGGGGAAAGAAGGCTTGAAGTACGTTGAAAAGGTGCAAACATCTGGTTACAAAATAAGTTCATGAAATCTCCAATTATGGGGGATTACAGGTGTATTATGATTGTTAACCAATATATCTAGGGAAGGATTGGTTCACCTGTATAAGAAAACTTTAAAAATTGATTTCAGGTTTGCACTCAAAAGTAATTTAATAAGAAGGGTACGTACATGTATATTATAAAATTACCTCAGTGTAAAGATTTCATGGTATAAACCATACAAAACATCATTATATTTACACTTTCACAGTGTAAGAAAATGGAAACATCTAGAACATGGAAAAACTGTTGTGATTAACAAAGTGTCAATCAATATTCAGGTGCTTGAAATTAATTAAAGTGGGTCAAGCTGTGCAAGTTAAAACATTGTCCAAACAATCAATCAGTTCAAGGCTGTTAAACCGAACACTGAAGGAACAATTATACTGATAAAAGATCAGCACTTGCACTAATGAGGTCATGGTCATGGGTTATCTCGATTACATTTAAATTGGAAGAGATAAGAGCAGCTGCAAATTAGTGCCTGCCATTACAAACCTGGTGGTAGGTAAGGACCTGACCCATTACATAAAGCATATGCTCAGGCATTAATAAAATATTTATAAATTACTATTCTGAATTCAGAAGTAATTCAAGCACCATAAGAGAGGGGGAAAATTGTTCCATGATACAAATATGTCTAATTGTTGTCGACATACTTTGTCCCTCCATTAGGATTAGGTAAAAAATAAATAAAGTTCCAAAAGAAGGAATACAGAAGCTTATAAGAATATGTATGCCTTGTGAAGAGGCTTATGCAAAATATCAAATGATACGTTATCATTATTAAAGTAATGTAAAAAAGGTTCATAAGCTGCTTCAACTATAAGATTAACAGCTGTTGCAAACTGAAGCAAGTGTTACAGATGATGTACAGCTTCTGTGAATGTTTGGGTAAAGATAAGAATATTATCTATTCTTATAACAATAATTGATATGTCTCTTGTTCGGACTGCAGACAATAATACCAGGCGAACATAAATGGTTTGTCCTAAGAAATTTTCCAAACATTCGTATTAATTGTTGAAGTATAAGGAGTTATGGATTAAAAAGATCGATTGTTTTATTATGGAACTGTCCATGTCGTATCAAGATGAACAATACCACGGCTGTGGCATATGTTAACAATGGTCAAATTTGGGAGAAAAACATATTGTCATTATTTTGCATTACTTACGATTAATCTGGTTGTATACAGATTAAATCACTGATCTTTCAAATGTTTCTTGTGGGTCACAAGATAAGTCAAATAACAATCATGGGATTATCTAAGTAAACAGATGTGGCATATTTTAAAGTTTAGTCCACCTGTTTATCTCTAAGGAAGAGACAATGGTATCGGAAGATAACAAATTTGGGAGAAAAAACATATTGTCATTAATATGGATTACTTACGATTAATCTGATTGCATACAGATTAAATCACCGATCTTTCGAATATTTCTTGTGGGTAAACCAAGAACAGTGAAGGTGGATGCTTTTCTCCCAATTACATGAGGAAAAGATTTATTTGTGTTCCTCATTTTTTGTTTAATAGGGCAGTGTCTGATGAAAATGTAGCGGGACACTGCCAGAGGCATTTTGGTGGCCTAATACGGGTCCTTTATGGTTTCATAAATATTGTGTGATTTTGAACTGCTAGTGATGATTCATAGTGGCAGCAATTTATTGAAGTCAAAAAAGGGGTCTCGACCTAGGTCGTTGCCTGTCTCCCTTCGCTCTTTAGATGCTGCTGCACCCACTGGGATCTCCAGGTTTGAGAAACCCTGCAGTAATTTATTGTTGTACAAAAAACCTCCATGACATGAAAATATGAATTTGACTATCTACAGGTTGACCAGACCATCACAACAGCTGATGGTCAAAGAAGTCTATGAATGTTAACCAATATAACAATATATCAATAAAATAATTATGTATAAAGAAGTGTTATACCTGCAATTTGCAGAAATAAGTCTAAAAAAACAATATTTTGTTATAAGAAATTGGAGGTCTGTATATACAGTAAAGTTATTTTATCATATTAGATATATGTGAATTCCTTGTGGATTGCATTTTGTAAGTATCTAATTGATAGAGCCAATAATAGGGCTCAGAGTGTTACCGTCTTATAAACGGACAATATATTAACCAAGAAGTTATCAGATGCATTCATAATATCCCAATATGGAAAGGGATATATATGTAAATGTTAATAAATATATATATATATATATATATATATATATATATGTGTGTGTGTGTGTGTGTGTGTGTGTGTGTATATATATATGATATATATATATGTGTATATGTATATATAATCTGTCCAAAATTGTAAAAAATATAAAGGCAGGAGATAAATAATCTTGAAATGCCTTAAGAAATGGACTCTAACTCTATCTATGATTCAAAAAACTTGAACATTGAAAATAATAATTCTGATACCTTTAGTATCAATATAAGAGTGCAAACATTGCTAATGTTACGTTATAATTGCATGTGGATACAAATTGCATTATCATATATGTTTATGAATCTACCAAACAAAGCACACCAAGAAGACCTGAAACGAAGGTAAACTATAAGCATATCCTGCCGGCTTTAAGTTGTGTGTGTGTGTGTGTGTGTGTGTGTGTGTGAACATTGATGAAAATGTTGCAGTAGGTAAGAGTCTCTGTGGCAATGAGACTGCTTATTACACACAAAAACCACATTGGGTTCAGTAAAAACTGATAGTTATAGAGGAATGTATTTCTAGATGGTTAAAAATTGGATACATTCAGTAGGAACTAGACACTGAAAGGTGGAAAAATCACTCTGTTAATGAGGAAAATACATTCACAGGAATGGCACAGGATGAGCCACTCGAGCAAAGATGCAAGGCCGCAGGAGGCTGTAGATTACTGTTAAAGTAAAAAGGAACCAGTCATGGTGTCAGATTTAGACACGCAATGTTCGGTTCTCTATAATTGTTGCTTTGTCATGCCATAAAAATATATATATCAATTGGTATTTGTGATAAACTTGCCTTTCAATGGAAAGGGCATTATTTTCATTTTTTATAATGTGAAATAATTTATCACATAACTTGAGGCAATGTTTGGGGAAAATGTGTTATTCGCTCGTTATTGTGTTAAATGAGCCGTACTGTCGTATGGAATAAATTCTACGACATGAAAAACACAGAAAGCTTCAAACTCTTCACGTAGTCACTCACGTGACTCCGAAGTAAAATAGTAAGATTAAACGAGAACTTACCAGTTCGAAGTTTGATCGTTATTTTATGAGGAGTAACGATGAGGGATTACGTGCCCTCCACTCCCCACCCTCATAAAATAAATGATCATCTGGTAGTTCTAAATCTATGATGAGCCTTACTATCTTACTCCGGCTATTTGTGTTCTGTGTTTTTCATGCCGCTGCTTTGAAGTATGCCGTTCCAGCGCCAGGCGGGCCTTCTTCACGTAATCCCTCATCGTTACTCCTCATAAAATAACGATCAAACTTCGAACTGGTAAGTTCTCGTTTAATCTTACTATTTTGGTGCCTCACCTATTCCGGCCCTCTGCAGCCTTGGACCTTTGAATTCTTTATCTAAATATCTGCCACCCTTTCCTTCATTAAGACATTCATTAAAACAACCCTGACCCAGCTTTTGTTTATCATTTTATGACTTGGTTTGATTAAACCTCTAAGCAGTTTGTTTAATATTATTATGAAACAGAATACAAATGGAAGTTTTGCCATTGTTCCATGATTTGGTATAATTGAATTCCATATTTATGCAACAATGATTGCCAATAGTTATAACAAGTGGTGGCCCAGCAGTAGAGATGCTGCCTTACAGCGCCAGAGACCCAGGTTCGATCCAGACCACGGGTGCTGTCTGTATGGAGTTTGTGCATTCTCCCCGTGACCTGTGTGGGTTTTCTCCGGGTAGCTCCGGTTTCCACCCACACTCCAAAGGGGTACAGGTTTGTAGGTTTATTGGCTTGGTATAAATGTAAAAAATTGGCCCTAGTGTGTAGGATGTTGTTAATGTGCGGGGATCGCTGGTTGGCACGTATTTGGTGGGCCGAAGGGCCTGATACTGTGCTGTATCTCTAAACTAAACTATAAGTGTAAGACTTTGTGTTAGCATGACAAATAACTTTAAGAAGTGCTACTTGGAGAAGTCCATATTTGCACGCTGTTTTCTGTTCTTTTTCAGCAGTTTTCTCCAGCTAGAACCCAAGTGTGTTTTCTCTAAAGTCTTTTACTTTTCTTTTTTAACAATGCATAGCATATTTTAACCTTCCTCTTTCTGAACATTAAGTATTCTACTATTATTGCACAGATGAAATCTGAGCGCTGTCATTTAATAACCTTCTGCTCCAGTGACTATGGAACATTCATTTGCGGGGATTTTCGATGGGGTGAATTGAAGATGTGCAGCGGGCTATTATATGTCAGAAAATAAATGATAATTTAACAATGTGTGAAAGATTCCACACCATGGTGGACTGGGTTTTGTTTTCATAGAAACATAGAAAAATAGAAATTAGGTGCAGGAGTAGGCCATTCAGCCCTTCGAGCCTGCACCGCCATTCAATATGATCATGGCTGATCATCCAACTCAGTATCCCGTACCTGCCTTCTCTCCATACCCTCTGATCCCCTTAGCCACAAGGGCCACATCCAACTCACTCTTAAATATTAAATATTTTCGAGAAGCAAGGCTAAATGTATGTATGTAGAAACAATATTTCAATCAATGAGTGTCAGTCTTTGGAACAATTCCTGTGGAGATTATGGAATCTGTTTAATCTTATAACATATAGAACTTACAGAAGAGGAATAGGACGCTTGGCCCACAATGCCTAGGCCGAACAAGACTAATTCTTATCTGCTGGCACATAATGCATATCCTTTCATTCTCTGTATATGCGTGTGCCTATCCATGAGTTTCTAAAAAGCCACTATCGTATCTGCCACAACCATCATTCCGGGCAAAGTATTCCAGGCACTCACCAACTTCTGAGTAAAAATTTTTAAACTTAGCTTCTCCCAAGGCTTGTATCACGGTCCCTCAACGGCTGAGGAAGACCTATTCCGTTACCGTTAGAGTCCTCTCGGAAGCCGTGACCTCCGTTGGTCCAGCCAACTTGGATTATCCAGAAAGGCTCTGGAACCAATGATATTGGAAGTGCGATGGTGGATCACTAGTGTGAACGGGTGATCAATAGTTAGCTTGGTCTTGGAGGACTGAATGGCCTGTGTCCATGCTGTGCGTGTTTCAATCAATCAGTGTGTAAAATATCAGAGAAAACAAGGATAGGGCTTTTATTTCCTAAAACAGTCATTATTTAAATATGTTTATGTTCTAGCTCCACAATTTGAGACCCATTGTGACTACATTCAGACCACACTGCAAGAGTTTTTAGATTGGCTTCACGGTGAAACCAATTCCTCACCCGGACCTTTCGGCCCTTTCCCTCGCTCTCAATATTGGGCGTACGCAGACTACAAGTACATCGCCGTGACGTTTGAGGACAACGCTGAGCTCTTTCAGGTACTGAAGCGAATAGAAATATCTTTATGGCTGAATTTGCTGATGTAAAATTCCCAAAAAATCTATTCAAACCCAGTAAACTCGAAACAAAACCTTTTTATGAATCAGAAATTAATCATGCTGGTCAAATCTCTTTGGATGAAACATCAATCTGATTTCCAGTCTTCAGCCTTTGCTCCCTGCAACATCCCATTGCATTATTTCAAAGAAAAGCATTAATATTCATACATCAACTAACATCATTAAAACACATCATTAACTTTGTTGCTGTTTGTAAGACCTTGCTGTGATTACATATCAAAAGCACTTTATTGCCTGTAAAACACTTCAGGTCATGGGGATGATAGAAAGAAAAAAAGTATTTCTCACAAAAAATAAAAGAAAATCTGGTCCAATCTTTGAGATTCCTGTAGTTTTTAAAAGGGACGTTTTTTCTCGCTATGATGGATTATGTAATTAGTTTCTGTCCCGCTGGTTGCATTGCACAAGGTTAACATTTGGTACACTGGAAAATAATTCTGTCTGCCTTTGAAGTTTGAAGAAGAGTATTTGATTTGAAAACAAATTCTCTGCAGATGCTGCCCCACCTCAGTTTTTCACGCATTTTCTGCTGTTTTACTTCAGACTTCCAGAATCTGCGTTTTTTTTTAAATAATGTTTCTGGTTTATGCGCCTGTGGATAATCCAAAGACCAAATCCATTGTTTTTGATTAATTAAAAAATACGGCATGGCCCTTTTTAAGTTTAGTTTAGTTTAAAGATACAGTGCAGAAACAGGCCCTTCGGCCCACCGAGTCTGCACCGACCAGCGACCCCCGCACACTAACACCACCCTACACACTAGGGACAATTTACATTCATGCAAGCCAATTAACCTACAAACCTGTACGTCTTTGGAGTGTGGGAGGAAACCAAAGATCTTGGAGAAAACCCGCGCAGTCATGGGGAGAACTCGGTACAAACTCGCAACAGACAGCACCCGTGGTCAGCATCGAACCCCCATCTCTGGTGCTGTAAGGAAGCAACTCTTCCACTGCGCCACCGTGCCTTTCGTCCCACCGAGTCTGCACCAACCATCGATCGCTGTTCACACTCGTTCTATGTTATCCCACTTTCTCAACTATTCCCAGCACACTAAGACGTGAAGGACTGAAGGGTTTGTTTCTTTGCCGTAGTCCTACATCGATGCGTATCAGGAGTAGTTTATATGCCAAGTAGGGCAAGGATGAATAGTGAAAGGACTGGATAGAGTGGATGTAGAGAGGATGTTTCCTCTAGTGGGAGAGTCTAGGACCAGAGGTTATAGCCTCAGAATTATAAGGACATTTCTTCAGGATGGAGATGAGGAGGAATTTATTTAGTCAGAAGGTGGTGAATCTGTGGAATTCATTGCCACCGAAGGCTATGGAGGCAAGTCAATGGGTATTTTTAAGGCAGAGATAGATAGATTCTTGATTAATACAGGTGTCAGGGGTTGTGGGAAGAAAGCAGGAGAATGGGGTTAGGAGGTAGAGATAGATCAGCCATGATTGAATGGCGGAGCTAACTTGATGGGCCGAATGGCCTAATTCTGCTCCTATCACTTATGAACGGGATGGACCTCAACAACAATCCAATGGTTCATAATCACCGTTTAATTTAATAAAAATTCTCCAGCTAACAAGATGGGATTCAAACTCTTATTTCTCAATCATCCTAATCCAGAACTTGACTACGCTGCCACAGCACCCTGTGTAGCCACAAGATGATTTTACAGGAGGGAGGCAGTAAATGATTGTTTCAAATTAAGTGGAAAGGACATGCAGAAAAGTTGTTTTTTTTTTATTAGTTAACCTTCACAATCAGCGTTTCTGGGTTTTGAATAATGCAGCTTTTGACACATCAAGGAAATGTTTTGGCTTCATATGGTGTAGCCAGAAAACTGCAGCAAAGTTTCACCCCTCCAGGCTCTCTACAATTCTCGTTGGACGGTCCCTCTGTGTTGAGGATGGCTTGCTTCAGCTCTGTTATTTTGTGGCTTTGGGGTGACTAATGAAGTCAATGAGGAAACCATGGACGAATAGACCAATATAACGCAGAAACAGGCCCCTCGGTTCAAAAGTGTAGGGAGGAACTGTAGATGTTGTTTTACACCGAAGATAGACACTAAATGCTGGAGTAACTCAGTGGGACAGGCAGCATCTCTGAGTTAGTACAGGTGTCAGGGGTTATGGGGAGAAAGCAGGAGAATGGGGTTAGGAGGGAGAGATAGATCAGCCATGATTGAATGGTGGAGTTAACTTAAGGTTAACCTTTCTTCAGACTGAAATCTTTCATTTCTTTGTTCTATATCTCTCTATATCACCGTCTATTTCTCCTGAGTCTCAGTCTGAAGAAGGGTCTCGACCCGAAAGTCACTCATTACTTCTCTTTCTTCATATTCCACTACTCCGTGCATGTGCCTGTTTAAAAGCCTTTTGAATGCCACAGAAGGGATAGCAGTGGTTGACGGGATGGGCTCAGGTGAGGTGCTCTTTCCACTGCTTGTGCATTGTTTCTCAGCGCTTCCAGTGCCTGACCTTGAGCTTTTGCAGGCCATCTGTAATGCTTTAGTTTGGGTTGAATCAGAGATACAGCGTGGAAACAGGCCCTTCAGCCCACCGAGTCCACGCCGACCAGCGATCCCCGCACACTAGCACTATCCAACACACTAGGGATGTTTTTGCAATTTAACCGAATCCAATTAACTTGCAAACCTATACGTCTTTGGAATGTGCGACGAAACCGGTGCACCCGGAGACAACCCACAGGGTCACTGGGAGAATGTAGAAACTCCATACAGACAGCACCCGTAGTCAGGATCAAACCCGGGTGTCTGACGCTGTAAGGCAGCAACTCTACCGCTGGGCCACTGTGCTCTTCCTCCATTTTGAGCATTCATGGCCCAGAGATTCTCAGGAATCAGTGGGAATGATCGCCCTTCTTCAAGGAATCATTGAGCACGCCCTTGAATCTTTTTTTTCCTGGCTCGCTCTCTCCTCTCACAATAGAGCTCATGGAGTGTCGATGTGAGTATTATAGTGAAGGACTTGGCCAGCTCAACATAGCCGAACGAGAGTAAGTGAGTTGACAAAGAGCCTCTGACCCAAAACGTTGACTCATGCTGCCCTACATGCTGGGCATTGTCGCCAGTTTCTGTTTTTATATTATAAAATAAATGTAACCAAGGCCTCAAAGCTCTGAATGTTGGTCTGGGAAAGGAATACGAAAAGTGTCTCACCTATCCTTCCAATGACTGAAAGATTTTGTGAAGACTGTATAGGTGTTTTATTGCCCCGCCAAGTGCACTGAATGTTGAATAAACATTGGAAATAACGAATGGAGAATCTGGCATTTACAAATTTTCATTTCTGACTTCCATCTTGACGTAGCATATGGCGCAATGTGAAACTAAATGCCAGTCATGGCTAAAGAAACGTGAATAACTTCGGGTGGCGCAGCGGTAGAGTTGCTGCCTTACAGCGCCAGAGTCCCATGTTTGACCCTGAGTAGGGTGTTTGCATATTCTCCCTGTGACCGCATGAATTTCAGGGCCTGTCCCACTTGCATGCGTTTGGTGCGACCAAAACGTGGTCGCGAGGCGTACTGGCTTCATATGGCCACGCGGGGCCGGTCCCACTTAGAAGCGCGGAGTTGTGCGGGGTTGGTCCCGACATCGTGCGGGGCTCCGAAAATCTGACAGTGTCCGAAATTGTGGTCCTACGCAGCGTCTTGAAGGCGTACGCAGCATCTTGACGGCGTACGCCTAGCGCGTGGCGTTGCGCGATGAGTCACCGCCCGGCGTGGTGTTGCGTGATGACGTCACCACCCAACACTGTGCGACGCCCAAATTCAGTCGGCCCGCCTCCTGCCCAGCTGATTGGTGAGTGTGACGCAAATGACGTCACGTGCGAACTTAGTGCGTATTTAGCGCGAACCTCGCGTGAACTCCGGGAGGGAGGAGAACGGCTTGGTAACATCCTTGCTGACGGACGTGCTGAGGATCTGCAAATCGTTTTATACGGATTTGTATGACAGAAAGGCCACAGACAGCACCGACTCCCAGAACTTACATGCCTCTGTCACGGAGGTCTTGGAGGACAGCAAGCGGGAGCGTCTGGACCAACCACTGTCCTTAGAGGAGCTGACAGGCTCCATCTGTTCCTTTGACTCAAGTAAAACTCCTAGAAGCGATGGCTTACCGGCTGAGTTGTATTCGGCGCTGTGCGACTGGGTGGGCCCAGACCTGCTGGAAGTGTACAACGACGTGGTTCTAGCCGGCAGCATGTCAGACTGCATGAGGAATGGCAGCATCACCCTAATCTATACGCAGAAAGGGGAGATGAATGACATAAGGAATCGGAAACCCATCACATTGTTGAATGTAGATTACAAGATCCTGTGTAAGGCCATCGCCAACCGGGTCAAGTCTGCTCTGGGGCAGGTGCTCCACCCGGACCAAACCTGTGCTGTACTTGGCAGGAATATCTCAGACAGCCTAGCGCTGCTAAAAGATGCCATTGCCTACGTGCAGGACAGATGGGTGGATGCCTGCCTAGTCAGCTTGGACCAGGTGAAGGCCTTCGACAGGATATCGCACACGTACATGAGGGATGTGCTCTCCAAAATAGACTTTGGGGAGGGAATCAGAAATTGGATCCAACTGCTCTACACCGATATCCGTAGTGCAGTCCAAATCAACGGGTGGGAATCAGACAGCTTCCCCGTCAGGTCTGGAGTCAGGCAGGGTTGCCCTCTCTCCCCTGTCTTGTGTTGTCTGTTGTGTTGAACCTTTTCCTGAGTCTATCAGGAAGGACGCGAAAATAAGAGGAGTGACATTCCCAGGCATTGGGGGAAGGGGTGGAAGATTGCAACCTTCACGTGGTCCGCCCTATTTCGACTAATACAATCAACTCGACGTGCACAAATGGAAGATCAAATAAAACAAGTTGTCCAACAACTTTAGGCTGTGCACGCCACACGAAAGAAGAAGAAGCAGTGGGGGCACACAGGTCAAAACCTTCCTGTACATGGGCGATGTCGCCGTCTTCTGCTCAGATCCTGGGTCGGTCAGCAGATTGATTAGCCAGAGTAAACCGCAGGAAGAGCGAGGCCATGCCCTTCACCATCAAGCCTGACTTCTTGAAGTTGCTGGAAATCTGGTTGGGGGGGGGGGGGGGGGTGGCCAAGGTAGGGTAGAAACTGGAGCTGTGGAAGCAGCGCTCCCTCTCCAGGGTGTTCTGGTTTCTCCTCACAATCCAAAGACATGCCGGTTGTAAGCTAATTGGCTTCTGTAAATTTGTCCCGTTTTTTCGGAGAGAACTAATGTACGCTGGTCGGCGCGGACTCGGTGGGCCTAAGGGCCTGTTTCCACGCTGTATCTGCAAAGCTAAAACTAAACTGTGCGGCTTTCAAATGTAGAATGCTGAAAAGCCCTGTTGGGAAGGATCAGCTTTAATTGGTCTTTCAGATTGTTGATTGTAGCCTTTCCCAGCTGTTTATATTTGTCTTGCAACTGGTTGTTGCTCAATCTGCCACTTGGGAGCCAAACCGCACTTAACCAGCTTAAGAACACCTTCACGGGATAAATAAGACATTGTGTCATGTTGCATTGCAGCAGTGTCCTTGGCAACTTGTAATCAATCACATTGTAAATGTGCTTTTAAACAACAAACAGCAAGCAGCGCATCTGCAGTAGTATTAGTGAATACTAACATGCATAGAGCCCAGCTGTAAACATAGAACATAGTCTGAAGAAAGATCTCAACCCAAAACGTCACTAATCCCTTTTCTCCAGAGATGCTGAGTTACTCCAGCTTTTTGTGTCTATCTTCTAGAACATTACAGCATAAGAACAGGCCCTTCGGCCGACATATTCTGTGCGATCAATTCTGTGTGACAATTTAAACTGCACAGCTGCCTACACATGGTCAATGTCCGTTTTTTCCTGCCCGTTCATGTATCTGTCTAAATACCTCTTAAATGTTGTTATCGCATCTGCTTCCACCACTTCCACCTGGCAGTGAGTTCCAGGCACCTATCAGTCTTGCTGTAAAATATTTTTTTTAATTTGCCTCACTAATCTACTTTGAACGTTTCCCACTCTCACATTAAAATTTCCCCTTTGTCATATAGCATGGAAACAAGTCATTCGGCCCAACCTGCCCGCACCGACCAACATGCCCAGCTACACTAGTCCCACCTGCTTGCGTTAGGCCCACCTGCTTGCGTTAGGCCCACCTGCTTGCGTTAGGCCCATATCCCTCTAAACCTGTCCTATCCACGTACCTGTCCAGAATAGGTATGTGAGAAAAACCACGTGGTCACAGGGAGAACATGCAAACTCCATTCAAACAGCACATGTAGTCAGAATCGAAGGTTACACAAAAAGCTGGAGAAACTCAGCGGGTGCAGCAGCATCTAAGGAGCGAAGGAGATAGGCGACGTTTCGGGTCGAGACCCTTCTTCAGACTGGTCAGGGATCAGGGAAACGAGAGATATAGACGGTGATGTGGAGAGATAAGGAACAATGAATGAAAGATATGCAAAAAAATATCGATGATAAAGGGAACAAGCCATTGTAAGCTGTTTGTGGTGTGAAAATGAGAAGCTAGTGCGACTAGGGTGGGGGAGGGAGATAGAGATAGAGGGAATGCCAGGGCCCGAGAGCTGAGGGAGAGGTGGGAAGGGGAGGAGACAGGAAGGGTTAACAGAATTGAGAAAATTCAATGTTCAAGCCCAAAGGATGCAGACTCCCCAAGCGGAATATGAAGTGCTGTTCCTCCAACTTGCGGTGTTGCTCACTCTGGCCGTGGAGGAGGTCCAGGACCGAGAGGTCGGATGCGGAATGGGAGGGGGAGTTGAAGTGCTGAGCCACCGGGAGGTCGGGTTGGTTATTGCGGACCGAGCGGAGGTGTTCGGCGAAACGATCGCCAAGCCTCCGCTTGGTCTCACCGATATAGATCATCTGGCATCTGGAGCAGCGGATGCAGTAGATGAGATTGGAGGAGGTGCAGGTGAACCTCTGTCGGACCTGGAAGGACTGCTTGGGTCCCTGAAAGGAGTCAGAATCGAACCTGGGTCTCTGGTCCTGTGAGGCAGCAATTCTACCGCTGCTCCACTGTGCCACGTCCAGGTGGACGTCCGATGGGTCGCCGGTTGTCAGTAGCTTGACGTCGACTAGGCGGTAGGTTGTTGTAGACATTGTCGTAGGGGGGGTCCAGTCGCCGTTTTTTCGGCACCCTGCTACGACTATGACAGTCGCCGGCAATCGCAGAAAAAGTCGCCTAAGTGGGACAGGCCCATTAGGGGCTGAACGGGTCTGGCAGTATGTGTGGAGGGAATGGATCGCTGACTTTTTGGTTCTTGACCTTCGGTCCGCTACAAGCACACAATGTGGAATATGAGGAGATGTAGCTTTCATTGCAGCAGAAGGATGAGGAGGGACCTCATTGAGACCTACCGAATAATGAAAGGCAGAGGTAGAGTGGATGTGGAGAGAATGTTTCCAGTCGTGGGAGAGTCCAGGACCAGAGGGCACAACCTCAGGATAAGAGGACGCACCTTTAAAATGGAAATTAGGAGGAATTTCTTTAGCCAGAGGGTGGTGAATCTGTTGGATTCATAGCCACATACTGCGGTGGAAGCCAAGTTGTGTGTTTTTAAAGCAGAGATTGATAAGTTCTTGATTAGTAATGATGTCAAAGGTTACAGGGAGAAGACAGGAGAATGGGGTTGAGAGGGGAAAAATAGATCAGCCATGATTGAATGGCGGAGTACATTGATGGGCCGAATGGGCAAATTCTGCCCCTATGTCTCATGGTCTTTGTGAACCAGTTCAATGTTTAGGATGGGTTTCTTATTACCTCGATGGGAATTGAAGTCCCAACCTTGAGATCACTAGTTGGACTATGAGAATAAACCAATAAACACAGCAGGATTTAAATGACTTTTATATTGTAGCCGTTTTATTCTGGATCAGTGCTCAGTCCAGCTGCTCTGGAGAGTATCATTAGAGACACTGATATTTTTTGATAGATTATTTCACCAGAGCTTTAAATTCTGTTTTCTTGGACGTGTTTCTGGTACATTTAGTCCTACATGTCATTTGGAAAAAAAAATGTCCACAAAAGTTGCAATCAAACGTGATCGAGCTTTTCATTACTGATTGTCCACTCTGTAATTAACACATCACTTTAACCGATTCACTATTATTACAGTTTAAGTCATTGCAAGTTATAAAGTTCCAGCAGTAAGCTTAGACGTGCAGTTTTTGCAGATCATGTATTTGCAGTAAAAGTGTTCCACAGCAGAATTATTGCTCCCATTACATTGAGTAAATGTCTTCCAAATTGCAGGAAGATTTTTTTTAAATATAAAAATGCAGCCTACTATCAAATGATGTTCAGCAGATGCAGAATTAAATTGCTGAATCCATATCAGGGCAATATAGCTTATGCAAACAATATTGTCATCTTTCCCTTCCATTTTAATTGGAAACCATAAACAAAAGAGTGATAAGTAGGTGCGCTTGCTGGATCAGAATCACTTTTCCCCCGTGCATTCTTCCTGGAGACTCTTCCTACAGATACTGGCATGAGAAGCAATAAAGGAAAACAGTACAGTTGAGACATGGTTTTTTTTTATTTTACTTTTCGAGATACAGCAGGGGAACAGGCCCTTCGACCATCTTTCACCGAACACTAACATTAACGTACACACACTGGGGACAATTTACTATTTTACCAAGCCAATTAACCTACATACCTTTGTACATCTTTGAATCTGTTTTATTTATTTATGTGTGTTACATATTTATATAATGGTATATGGACACACTGATCTGTTCTGTATTCATGCCTTCTATATTCTGTTGTGCTGATGCAAAGCTAAAATCTCATTGTCCTATCCGGGACACATGACAATAAACTCTCTTGTATAGCAGGAAACCGGAGCACCCAGTTTCCTGTCACGGGGAGAACATACAAACTCCACACAGACAGCATCCGTAGTCAGGATTGAACATGGGTCTCTGTGTAAGAGCTTTACCGCTGCCACACCGTGCCTCCCTTGGTGTTCCCAAGCTCAGTGCTGGGACCCCAGCTATTTACAATATATATTAATGATTTGGACGAGGGAATTGAATGCAACATCTCCAAGTTTGCAGATTACACTAAGCTGGGGGGTAGTGTTAGGTGTGAGGAGGATGCTAGGAGGCTGCAAGGTGACTTGGATAGGCTGGGTGAGTGGGCAAATGCATGGCAGATGCAGTATAATGTGGATAAATGTGAGGTTATCCACTTTGGTGGCAAAAACAGGAGGGTAGACTATTATCTTAATGGTGGCAAATTAGGAAAAGGGGAGATGCAACGAGACCTGGGTGCCATGGTACACCAATCATTAAAAGTAGGCATGCAGGTGCAGCAGGCAGTGAGAACACAAATGGTATGTTAGCATTCATAGCAAAAGGATTTGAGTATAGGAGCAGGGAGGTTCTACTGCAGTTGTACAGAGTTTTGGTGAGACCACACCTGGAGTATTGCGTACAGTTTTGGTCTCCAAATCTGAGAAAAGACATTCTTGCCATAGAAGGGGTACAGAGAAGGTTCACCAGACTGATTCCTGGGATGTCAGGACTTTCATATGAGGAAAGACTGGATAGACTTGGCTTGTACTCGATAGAATTTGGAAGACTGAGGGGGGATCTTATAGAAACTTACAAAATTCTTAAGGGGTTGGATAGGCTAGATGCAGGAAGATCGTTGCCGATGTTGGGGAGGTCCAGAACAAGGGGTCACAGTCTAAGGTTAAGGGGGAATTCCTTTAGGACCGAGATGAGAAAAACATTTTTCACACAGAGAGTGGTGAGTCTCTGGTAATTATCTGCCACAGAAGGTAGTTGAGGCCAGTTCATTGGCTTTATTTAAGAGGGAGTTAGATGTGGCCCTTGTGGCTAAAGGGATCAGGGGGTATGGAGAGAAGGCAGGTACGAGATACTGAGTTGGATGATCAGCCATGATCATATTGAATGGCGGTGCAGGCTCGAAGGGCCGAATGGCCTACTTCTGCACCTATTTTCTATGTTTCTATGTTCCGGCTACAATTCATGGGGTGGGCTTGAATTTGTCTTGAATTTGCGTGTGGTTTTGTATTAATACAGTACAGAGGATAGCTGCTCAGACCTTGGTTGACGTGCGAGCTTTTTCCAAGAAATGTGCAGTTTGTCCCAGTCACCTTTCCGTACACACTACGAAGAAGGATGGGGGGGGGGGGGGGAGGAGGGAGTCTGATTGAAACTTACCGAACAGTGAAAGGCCTGGAAAGATTGGATGTGAGGAGGATGTTTCCACTAGAGGGAGAGTCTAGGACCAGAGACCATCGCCTCAGAAGAAAAGGATGTACTCTTAGAAAGAAGATGAGGAAGAATTTCTTTAGTCAGATTGTGGTGAATCTGTGGAATTCATTGCCACAGACAGCTGTGGAGGAGGCCAAATCAATGGATATTATTAAGGTGGAGATTGACAGATTCTTGGGGTGGAAGATTGCAACCTTCACGTGGTCCGCCCTGTTTCGACTAATTCAATCAACTCGACGTGCACAAATGGAAGATCAATTAGAACAAGTTGTCCAACAACTTTAGGCTGTGCACGCCACACGAAAGAAGAAGAAGACAGATTCTTGATTGGTACGGGTGTCAGGGGTTATGGGGAGAAGGCAGGAGAATGGGCTTGACAGGGGAAGATAGATCAGTCATGATTGAATGGTGGAGTAGACTTGATGGGCCGAATGGCCTAATTTTGCTCCGAGTACTTATGAACTTATGAAGCTCTATTGTTCAAGTATATATCCTATGCCCTTTTGGATGGTACCATCATATCTGCATCCAGCTTCAATGTAAACTATTCCAGCTTATCATAGCTCAATACGTTGAAATAATGCCTCCACTGCCTTAAGTTTGTAGCCTCCTGAACCTTTATGCATCAGCAGCAGTGTTTAAACACCAGTGGTTTTGTAATAATTACAGTATAGAAGATGGCGGTTCAACCCTTGTTGGCTGTGCGAGCTTTTTTGAAGGTCTGTCCAGTTTGTCCCAGTCAATAGATAATAGGTGCAGGAGTAGGCCATTCGGCCCTTCGAGCCGGCACCGCCATTCAATGTGATCATGGCTGGCAGTCACCCTCGCCTATCCACTGTGAAGAAAGATGAGGGGGAACCTCATTGAAACTTACCGAACAGCGAAAGGCCTGGATACAGTTGATGTGGAGAGGATGTTTCCACTGGTCTAGGACCATTGCAGAGAATTGTGTGGCCATTGCTTCAACATGGGTGGTCTGGGACCAGAGGCCTCCTGAACCTCTATGCACCACAAGCAACAGTGACAGCTGAAGTGTCACCAAATGGTATCTTGCTGCCGATGTTTTGCAAAGGTGTTTGGATTCAGAACTGTGGAAGAAATTGTTAGAAAGAACTGCAGATGCTGGTTTAAATCGAAGGTAGACACAAAATGCTGGAGTAACTCAGCGGGTGAGGCAGCATCTCTGCGGAGAAGGAATGGGCGAAGTTTCGGGTCTGAAGAAGGGTCTCGACCCGAAACGTCGCTCATTCCTTCTCCCCAGAGATGCTGACTCACCCGCTGAGTTACTCCAGCATTTTGTGTCTACCTTCAGAACGGTGATGTGGTTTGTGCAAGGAAAGAGTTAAACAAAATGTCAGGATAGATATAAACATTCCGAACCTGGTACAAGCTAACAATATTAGTGAGAAGTAACCAACACATGATCTAATCTTCTGGCTGCCTTTGCCTCATGATCATTCCTAAATGACATCAGAATGATTGGACCCAGCAAATTGGTTTGTGTAATATCCCTTAAGACCCGATTGTTAATAACCAAACAAAATACCAACTTCTGATTTAAGTTTGTTGTGGAGGATAGAAGATGCAGGGCTGCATCGTTGGCATTTAAATTATTGTTTGAGGAGCAGGCGGGGGAATGCAGGCAGGGAGGGCAGCAGAAAGTCAGGTTGTGTTGTGGAACGTGCCCTTGGAGACTGGGTGGTGCGATGGTTCGTTCGTTCAATCTTTTCAGTGTACTTGGGCTCCAATCCAGACAGGCTGATTTAATAAACACATCCTCCATCCAGCTGTGGGAGTGATGTGTACGAAAGCAGGATCAGCTGTGTCACAGCGGAGAAATGAAGAAGCTAATGAACGGGCGGGAGAAGTAGATGATTTTGGGGTGGGGGGGGGGGCGCTTCCGAAAAGAACATCCTGTGCGTTTCTCATGGTTTGCATGATCTCAGTACATCCCAGGGTACTTTACAGCCATTGAAGTATGTTTGAAGTATAGTGTTGTAATGGCGGAAACACAGCAGACGTCAAGGTCTCTCATACAGCTGGGTAATAATGAGCCACGTCTTTGTGTTCAGTTTTACTTGAAGAAGTCACGATCTAGGTTTCTGGGGTAACACCCCAGTAAGACCCTCATGCCCCTCTCCCACTGAGGCGACTACAGGCAACTAGGTCTGTCCAGTTTGTCCCAGTCAATAGATAATAGGTGCAGGAGTAGGCCATTCGGCCCTTTGAGCCAGTACCGCCATTCAATGTGGTCATGGCTGGCACATGTGTGTGAACGGAAAGAGCTCCAATTGGCACCCAGTGTTGAGTGGTACACCCCAGGGCACAGTACTTGGCCCACACCTATTTTTGCTTTACATCAATGACATCCATGAAAAAGTCGCAAATACGACCAGACTATTCGCTGATGATTGTTTGCTGTACCGTCCAATTAAGTCAGCTGATGATGAAGATGCTCTCCAAAAAGATCTCGATACTATGGTCGAGTGGTCACAACAATGGAGCGTGCAGTTCAACCCTTCCAAATGTGAAACCATGCGTGTCACCAGAAAGAGGAATCCAGGCGTCACATCTTACAACATACTTGGTGTCACCCTTGAAGAATCCAAATAAACCAAGTATCTTGACATCAAATTGCAGAATGATCTACGTTGGAACGGTCAGACTCATCATGCAACAGTGAAAGCCACAAGTGTCCTAAACTTCCTGAGGCGCAACTTCCATCATTGTTCAGCTTCTGTCAAGGAGAAGCTGTATTTTACCCTCGTTAGACCTCATCTGGACTACGCAGTTGCAGCTTGGGACCCATACACAGATAAAAACATTTCACCCATCGAACGTGTCCAAAGACTGGCCGCTCGATTTGTTACAGCCAGATGCAACTAAATTTAAAGTGGCACTTTCTTCCCAATAACCCTCTCTGGCTAAACCCCTCCCTTCAGCACCTCCAGTTTAAATTCCAGTTGGAATATTTTGGAGGACCAAGTAACCAAGAACCAAGAACCAAGACACATGGTCGCCGGGGTGTCGCCTGCATGGTCTCCTCAGTCGCCCAAAGAGTCGTACTTTTTTTCTGGTTTTTGAAATGACGGCAACGATCATAGCCTGACGTAGGTGTTGTCACCAGGATGACGTAGGTTGTCGCCGGTGCTGACTTTGCTGAAATCCATTGGCAACTACCCACGTCAACCGGCAACAGGTACCGGCGACTGAATTGTCTGACCTTGCCATAGCGTGGAGCGGGTGGACGTAGGTTGTCGTAGGTGTGGTCGTAGGTGGACGTCCTAATGGGTCGCCGGTTGTCGGTAGCTTGCCGTAGCTTGACGTCGACTAGGTTTGTAGGTTGTTGTAGACATTGTCGTGGGGGGTTCCAGTCGCCAGTTTTTCGGCGACCTGTTATGCCTATGACAGTCGCCGAAAAAAATCGCCTAAGTGGGACAGGCCCATAAAATGTTTCAGACCCACCTGAGATTCTAGATGGGTGACTCTTGCCCAAAAGGAATCATCCAAATCATCTGGAGGACAAATAAATGAAGACTACACTGGAATGTGTAGGAAGGAACTGCAGATGCTGGTTACACCGTAGATGGGTACAAAATGCTGGACTAACTCAGCGGGCCAGGCAGCAACTCCAGAGAGAAGGAATGGTTGACGTTTCGGGTCGAGACCCTTCTTCAGACTCCATCAGTATACACTGGAATGCTGCTTGGCAAGCAGGATACCAGGACCAGAGCTGTCTAGCGGAATCAGCCCTAAAAGTGTTTGTTATGGCAGTACATAGAGGGATAAGCTATTGACACCGTGGTTGGCAGAGTGGGTACGCCAGTAGCTGGGGTCTGGCATCACCCGCCCCTTACGTCGACAGGCTGCTCACATCTGATGGTCACTATCAACTGTGAAGGAAGGAACTGCAGACGCTGGTTTAAACCAAAGACAGACACAAAGTGTTGGAGTAACTCAACAGGTTGGGCAGCATCTCTGGAGTAAAGAAAAAGAACATTGTTCAGGTCCCGACCCTAAATGTCACCCATCCTTTTTCTCCAGAGCCGCTGAGTTACTCCAGCACTCTGTGTCTATCTTCAATCACTATCAACTGTTGGAAATTATGGTAACTGCTTGTCCCCCTCGCTTCATCTGGCTGCACATTCTTCAGAGACTTTTCTTTGATGATGAGCTTAAATCCGGCCACTAACTCGTGAATTATTAAATATAATTGAATCATGCAGCACTTCAAGCCACCTTGCCAATGCTGAGAAAATATGAAGTTCCATATAACATAACTAACCATTTACTCCATATGTAATTGACTTCCCGAAGTGCATTACCTCACAATTGTCTGGATTAAATTCCATCTGCCGCCACTCTGTCAACTTTCCGGCTGAACTACCTCCCGCAAAACTTACCATAGAGAAATCATTGAGCTGGAGATAGCTGTGCAGCCAAATGCAGGACAGATACATCGAAGACCCTCACCCTGAGCACAGGATCCCCCCAGGGTTGCGTCCTCAGCCCCCTTCTGTACTCCCTGTGCTCACATGACTGTGTAGCTAGGTTCAGATCAAACTCTATAATCAAGTTTGCTGATGACACTGTGGTGGTGGGCCTGATCTCCGATAACGATGAGAAGGCCTACCAGGAAGAGGTGGCTGATCTGGCACTCTGGTGTCAGGACAACAGCCTCCTCTTGAATGTCAAAAAACTAACGAGCTGATCGTGGACTTTAGGAGGGCACAACATCCGAGGACGTACACGTCACTGAAGATAAATGGGGAAAAAGGGTGAGCTGCTTTAAATACCTGGAGTCCACATCTCAGAGGATCTGACATGGACATCACACGCTGCCACACTGGTGAGTAAGGCAAGGCAGCACCTTTACCACCTCAGGCAATTGAGGAAATTCAGAGTGTCTCTGAGGATCCTCCAGTGCTTCTACTCAGCGGCTGCAGAAAGCATCTTGTCCGGAAACATCACAATCTGGTTTGGGAACTGCTCTGCCCAGGACAAGAAGGCTCTGCAGAGAGTAGTGCATTCGGCCGAACGCACAATGGGAACTACACTCGCCCCTCTGCAGGAACTATACATCAGAAGGTGCAGATCCAGAACCAGCTATATTATGGGGGACCCCTTCCACCCCAGCAACAGACTGTTCCAGCTGCTACGGTCAGGCAAACACCTCCGTTGTCATGCTGTGAAAACAGAGAGGATGAGAAGGAGTTTCTTCCCAGAGGCCATTAGGACTGTAAACTCCTATCTCACCAGGGACTAACTTTACTGTACCAATTTACTGTTGTGTTGTGTCCTTTTAAAATTGCTGGGGGGGTTTTCTCACTAATATGTAATTACTGATTCTTCCATTCTGTTTTGTAGGGGGGATTTTTTTGTGTTTTTTTTTGCACAATCCACAAACATTGGCACTTTTCATTTCACTGCACAACTCGTATGCGTATGTGACAAATAAACTTGACTTGAATTGAATCGACTTGAATTGCTTCCAATATCTCCAACTGGAAATGAGAGAGTGCGTCGGAAGGAACTGCAGATGCTGGTTTAAACGGAAGATAAACACAATAAGCAGGAGCCACCCAGCGGCTCAGGCAGCATCTCTGGAGAAAAGAAATAGGTGACATTTTGGGTCGAGATGAAGAAGGTTCTCGACCCGAAACGTCACCGATTCCTTTTCTCCAGGAAATGAAAGAGACTACATGAAGAGGCAGGGAATGCAGGAGGGTGCATAAACCATGTGCAGACAGATGTGCAGTATAAATTGGCAGCAGGGTCAGCACAAGACATCGTGGGCCAAAGGGCCTGTCTGTCCCTGTATTGTGTTGTCCTACCTTCCATGGGATGTGGGGCATCTGTCAACACATGGGGCAGGCTCTGCCACACCCCAGCAATGGCCTTCATCACAGTGCTGACAGCCTGCCCACCACTAGTCCTCTCGGGCTTTCTGCCCATGCTGGGTCATGGGTGGCTCTCTGGGAGAGATAGCGAAAGTCAGGGATCGGTGCCAGGTTCCATTTGCGAGTCCAAGACTTTAGTTTATTGTCACGTGTACCGAGGTACAGTGAAAAACGTTTGTTGCGTGCTAACCAGCCAACAGACAGACAATACATGAGTACAAGTGAGCCATTCACTGTCTACAGAAGCATGATGAAGGGAATAACGTTCAGTGCAAGATAAAACCAGAAAAGACCTAAAGATAGACCTAGGGACTCCGAAGAGTTCAGGACAGCTCGCTTGTTGTGGTAGGATGGTTCAGTTGCCTGATAACAGCTGGGAAGAAACTGTCCCTGTATCTGGTGGTGTGTGTTTTCACACTTCTGTACCTTTTGCCCGATGGGAGAGGGGAGAAGAGGGAGTGGCCAGGATGCGTCTCATCCTTGATTAAGCTGCTGCAAAGGCAGCTGCCAGGTTGTGCCTGGAACGGCAGCACACGGCAAAGATTCCCAACATAGCAATGTGCACTGCAAGGAGATTGCATACCAATAATAAACCATTGCTCTGAGGCCAGTCGTCAGAGGTACAGGTGGAACTGTCCATGTTGTTACAAGGAGCAGCATGGTGAGTGACACAGTGAGGAGAATTGCTGCCTCACAGCGCCAGAGGTCCGAGCTCGCACCTGACCTCGGGTGCTGTCTGTGTGGAGTTTGCACGTTCTCTCTGTGACCCCGTGGGTTTTCATTGGGTGCTCCGGTTTCCACCCATATCCCAAAGACGTGCAGGTTTGTAGGTTAATTGGCTTCTGTAAACTGCCCTCAGTGTGTAGATAGAACTGGTGTACGGGTGATTGTCGGTCGGCGCGGACTCAGCAGACTGAAAGGCCTTTTTCCACGCTGTATCTCTGAAGTCCAAGGACAACAGCATTGACAAGGGTGATAACAAAGGTGCACGGCATATTGAGGTCCCTTCCCGATGAACTCAATGCATGGAACATACTGTAGGTGGAGGAATGCCACCACTTGACTCTAAACTAAACTGTCCATGTTGTAGAGTCATTGAGTGTGATGCATCATGGAAACAGGCCCTTCGGCCCAACTTGTCCACAACGGCCAACATGTCCCAGCTACATTAGTCCCACCTGCCTGCGTTTGGTCCATATCTCTCCAAACCTGTCAATAGACAATAGACAATAGGTGCAGGAGTAGGCCATTCGGCCCTTCGAGCCAGCACCGCCATTCAATGTGATCGTGGCTGATCATCCCCAATCAGTACCCCGTTCCTGCCTTCTCCCCATATCCCCTGACTCCGCTATTTTTAAGAGCCCTATCTAGCTCTCTCTTGAAAGCATCCAGAGAACCTGCCTCCACTGCCCTCTGAGGCAGAGAATTCCACAGACATGTCCTATCCATGTACCTGTCTAACTGTTTCTTAAACGTTGGGATACTCCCTGCCTCAACTATCTTCTCTGGCAGCTTGTTCCGTACACCCACCACCCTTTGTGTGAAAAGGTTACCTCTCAGATTCCCATTAAACCTTTTCCCCTTCACCTTTAATCTAGTTCCTCGGGTCATAATTAATAAAGTTGCACTGACGCTGTTATTTCTCTGGTAGGATGTGATCTGGTCTGACTTTGGGTTCCCTGGAAGGGATGGACGAGACAGCACTCTGTGGATCGGCAGTGAAGCAGCAAACACACCCTGCCACCTGGATTCCTACGGATGCAATCTGGTGTTACAAGTGCAAGGAAGGTACATCAATTTAATTTACAATAGATTATCACACTCACAATCACAGTAATACTTTATTAGACAAGAATGTTTTGCAACATACGAGGAATTTCATTTGCCAAGTCAGTCATACAAATAAAAAGCAACGGAACACACAAAATACATTTTAACATAAACATCCACCACAGTGACTCCTCCACATTCCTCACCGTAATGGAAGGCAAAAAATCTCTTCCCTTCTTTGCTCTCCCGTGGTCAGGGGCCTCAAGCCCTCCATTGACGGGACGATATTGTCTCCCGTAGCCGGCGCCGTTTGGGTCCTCCGCATCGGGGCGATCAGCTCCTGCATCGGGGGGATGTCAACTCCCCCGTGCCGGCGATCGGACCCCGGGTCGGGGCTGGTCGAGCCTCTGGATCGTTGGAGCTCCGGACTTGGCCTCTCCCGAGACTGCGAGCTCTCGATGGTAAAGTCCACAGGCCGCGGTTGGAGGGATCCCAGGCAAGGGATCAGCTCCGATGTTAAGTCCACACTCCGTGGTGGGGCTTAAGTCATTCCGAGGAGGCCTCCAGCTCCATCGATGATAGGCCGCGGAGCGACCGGCGATATGACCCGGAAAACAATCGCATCTCCGGCAGGATAAGAGACTGAATAAAAGATTACCCCGACCCACACCCCCTCCCCCACATAAAACAAAACCGAGAACATTTCCACAAACTATTAAAACACACTAAAAAATTAAAAAAATATGAAAAAACAGACAGACTGTTGGCGGGGCAGCCAATCGTGCGGTGCCCCTGGTGGCGAATACTTTATTGTCACATGTGACAAGTCACAGTGAAATTCTTTGCTTGTATACTTTGCCAATAGTGGCACATAAAGGGCATTTACAAAGTTATAAATCCCCATCCCCCAACCCCCCCCCTTCCGTGCCAGCTCCCACTTTGTCCTTCTCCCCTCCCTACAGCAGTCCCCCCCCCCCCCCCCCCCCCCCCCACGCCGGCTCCCCATTGTCCATTGTTCTACCCCCCTCCCTCACAGCGGTAACCCCAGGCCAGGAACTCCTTTGTTCCTTCCCTCGGCCACGTCGTCCTCGAGGTCCGTCCTCGTCTGTCGGTCGGCGCCATCGTCGACCGCCGCGTCGACCTCTCCACTGACGCTGCCAGGTCCTTTCCAGATTCCCCCTGTGGCGCCGACCCAAGCCCCAGCCGCGGGCTCTGCTGACCCTGGCACCAATGGCTATGGGGCTCTGTCGACTCGCGAGTTTAGATCTCTTCTCTGTTGCAAATGTTTCATTAGCTGCTTCCTGCAGCCCATCTAACACCTAGCTGGATGAGTGATTTTACTAGAAAACTGATTTCCTCATTTGCTCTTTTACCTGCAGGACAGAGCAGAACTTCCTTATTCTTGCTCTAATGCTCCAGTTGGATTTTTCCATAGATCGGAGATAAGACGGAACTTATAAATGTGTAGATGCTTGTCACTATCTATTGATTTGCTGCATGTGCTGCAGGTGTACTTGTTAGCCCTCTGTGTCTGTCCAAGCTCGTGTGGTGTTACTGATTGGAGAGCTGGTCTGGCTTTTGAGGCAGGCGAGATAACTGTCAATTGTAAAAAAAAACAAACATAAGATTCCCGAGCAGAGAACTTTATCTGCAGGGAGTGGCAGAAACGAAGAACTGCAGAAAGATACTGCCGTGCTTGTTCCTGCCACTTCCCACTCCCCCGCAATGACACTGATGAACGGTCTCAACCCGAAACGTCACCTATCCATGTTCTCCCGAGATGCTGCCGGACCTGCTGAGTTACTCCCAGACTTTTGTCCCTTGTCTGGGGTGGCATGGTGGCCCAGTGGTAGAGATGCTGCCCAACAGCGCCAGAGGCCCAGAATTGATCCTGACCACGGGTGCTGTCTGTACAGAGTTTTGTACGTTCTCCCCGTGACCTGTGTAGGTTTTCTCCGGGTGCTCTGGTTTCCAACCACACCCCAAAGACGTACAGGTTTATAGGTTAACTGGCTTTGGTAAAATTGTAAATTGTCCCTAGTGTGTGTAGGATAGCGCGTGGGGATAGCTGGTGGGCGCGGACTCAGTGGGCTGAAGGGCCTGTTTTCTGCTCTGTATCTCTAACCTAAACTAAACTAAACTTTTATCTGCTGCGAATAATGTGAATGGCATGCCCTGTTTTACGGCGTGGTTAGAATTTGGAAGTTGTACGTTCTCCATCCTTAAACGTGGCAGATTTAAAGGTTTACACGGGGATCTTTTCAATAAAATAATAAGGGAGGCCTAGATGGGGCAGAGCAGTGGCTACTTTCAAAGCAGAGATTGATAGATTATTAATTAGTAAGGGTGTTAAAAGTTGAAGAGCGAAGACAGGAGAATGGGTTGCAAGGGAAAAATAGATCAGCCATGATTGAATGGCGGCATTGACCCTGGGCTGAATGGCCTCATTCTGCTCCTATGTCTTATGGTCTTATAGATTGTCATGGGTTATGGCAAAAAATAAGAGCCAGCAGAGGAACAGATCCATAAAGTCAGACAGGCTCTGACTTTAGCATGGAAACAGGCTCCTCGGCCCACCTTGTCCATGTCCCATCTACACTCGTCCTTCCAGCCTGCGTTTGGCCTATATCCCTCTAAACCTATCCTATCACTGTACCTGTCCAAATGTTGCAACCAAATGTTTCAGGGCATCATCTGTCCATTCCCTCCATGCAAGGTGACGTAGCGGTAGAGCTAGAGCCTTGCAGCGCCAGAGACCCAGGTTCCATCCTGACTGTGTGTGCTTGTTTGTACCTTCTCCCCGTGACCTGCGTGAGTTTTCGCCGAGATCTTCAGTTTCCTCCCACACTCCAAAGACGTACAGGTTTGTAGGTTAATTGGCTTGGTATAAATGTAAAATTGTCCCTGGTGTGCGTAGAGTTAGTGTGCGGGGATCTCTGGTCGGTGCAGACTCGAAGGGGCCTGTTTCCGCGCTGTATCTCTAACCTAAACTAAATTAAATGATGATGCCAGACCCACTGATTCTCCCTTTTTCAGCTGCTCCCCCTTTTTTTTGCTATTTATTCTTGCGTCTTCTGCCTCTGTTACATTTAACAAAGCATTTTGTATTGATGGTGTGTAAAGTTGCAGTATTAAGAGTTGCAGATGAGAGAATTACACATGTTCCTGGCTCTGGCGACACAGTCTAAATTTAAAATATAAATCCAGCTTTGGAAGTGTTTTGAAAATAAAAATGGATGAATATTTAAAGAAGGATAATCACCAGAAAGCTGCTTTAGCCCTTCTCAGCCCTAAAGCAGCTGAGAAGGGCTAACTTCGCAGCTGCTTTAGGCAGCATCTCACAGCACATACTGTATGTGTTTTCTTTTATGTTGTAAGATTCTCTGAATCCAAATCCATTCTGTCACTCGAGGTTTAGTAGGTTTAGGATCCTGTCAGTAGTACATTTGATGAATCTCAATGTGGTCCAAATATTGTCCTGGATTTTGTCCAATATCGCTTTTAGTGTGTAATTTTGCTAAATATACGAGGATGTTGCCAGGACTATTGGGTCTGAGCTATAGGGAGAGGTTGAGTAGGCTGGGCCTCTATTCCCCGAAGCGCAGGAGGATCAGGTGGTGATCTTCTTGAGGTATATAAAATCATGAGAGGAATATATCGGGTAGGTGCAGGGTCTCATGCCCAGAGTAGGTGAACTAAGGACCAGAGGACTTAGTTTTACGGTGAAAAGTAAAACATTTAATAGGAAACTGGGGGGTCATTTTTTCACACAAAGGGTGGTGGGTGCATGGAACATGCTGCCATAAGAGATAGTTGAGGCAGGGACTATCCCAATGTTTCGGATACAGGGATAGGACAGGTTTGGAGGGATATGGACCAAACACAGGCAGGTGGGACTAGTGTGGATGGGACATGTTGGCCGGTGAGGGCAAGTTGAGCCGAAGGGCCTGGTTCCACTCTGTATCACTCTATGACTATGATTATATTATACAATGACTTTTTTTTCATCTGTTCCATCTGTGGGGCAAGCTTTGATGCTAGTTTTAATGTATACCAATGTATGACCAAAACGTAGATTGATAGTTTATTGATTAGTAAGGGCGTCAAAGGAGACGGAGAGAAGGCAGGAGAATGGCCTAATTCTGCTCCTATATCTTTTTTGACCTTATAGTAGGATGCCAGATCGGGGTTTGCCTGGCCCAGCCCGATGTTGACGCTTCCTTTCACTGCCGCCACCACTCCATGATGCCACTGCTGCAGGCCTCTCTCACTTCATTTTAGTTCAATTTATTGTCACGTGTTTCGGGATAAAGTGAAAAGCTTTTGTTGCGTGCTAACCAGCCAGAAGAAAGACAATGCATGATTAAAATTGAGCCATTCACTGTGTACACCTACATGATAAAGGGAATAACGTTTAGTGCAAGGTAAAGCCAGCAAAGTCCGATCAAAGATAGTCCGAGGATCCCCAATGTGGAAGATAGTAGTTCAGCACTGCTCTCTCATTGTAGTAGGATTGTTCACTTCCCTGATAACAGCTGGGAAGAAACTGTCCCTGAATCTGGAGGTGTGCATTTTCACACTTCTATACCTTTTGCCCGATGGGAGAGGGGAGAAGAGGGAGTGGCCAGGGTGTAACTCGTCCTTAATTATGCTGCTGGCTTTGCCGAGGCAGCGTGAGGTATAAGTTGAGTCAATAAAAGGGAGGTTGGTTTGTGTGATGGTCTGGGCTGCGTCCACAATTCACTACGATTTCTTACAGTCTCGGATGGAACTGGTCCCAAAGCAAGCTGTGATGCATCCTGATAAAAACGTGGGTGGAATGGTGGCGCAGCGTTATAGAGTTGCTGCCTTACAACGCCGGAGACCCGGATTTGATCTTGACTACAAGTGCTGTCTGTATGGAGTTTGTACGTTCTCCCTCTGAACTGCGTAGGTTTTCTCCGGAATCTCTGGTTTCTTCCAACGCTCCAAAATCGTACAGGTTAATTGGCTCGGAATAATTGTAAATTGTCCCCAGTGTGTAGGATAGTGTTGGTGTATGGGGATCGCTGGTCGGCGTAGACTCGGTGGGCCGAAGGGCCTGTTTCCATGCTGTATCTCTAAGCTAAACTAAACTAAACGTGCTCACTCACCCCCGGCTGCTGCAGTGCCTCCAGCGGCTGCCCTGTCTCCCCACACCACGACCCACAACCGTGCCGGCTAAAGGGAAACTTGAGCTGCCAGCCGTCCGTTTCTGTGCCCCGAGGGACAGTTGAGAGATTTGGGTGATCTTTCCCAATGTAAAGTGAGCACCAAATAGTGAGAGGTGGAAAGGAACGGCAGCATGGAATGATACAGTAGTGCGGAAACTGAGGGTGATAAAGACCCACAGCTCTGAGAGGGCAAAAAATGCAATTGGAGTTAGCACACAACAAAAGCTCTTCACTGTACACGTTACAATAAACTGAACTGAGTTCTCCCACTGTAGTTAAGCACGGTTAGTTTATGTCAGATTGGTTAGTTTATGTTTATGTTAGAGTCTGAAGAAGGGTTTCGACTGGAAACGTTGCCTATTTCCCTCGCTCCATAGATGATGCTTCACCCGCTGAGTTCCTCCAGCACCTTTGTCTACCGTAGTTTTTGTTCATAAGTGATAGGAGCAGAATTAGGCCAATCAATTCTACTCTGCCATTCAACCATGGCTGATCTGTCTCTCCATCCAGACCCCATTCTCCAGCCTTCTTCCCATAAACCCCTGACACCCGCACTAATCGAGAATCTATCTCTGCTTTAAAAATATCCATAGGCTTGGCCTCCACAGCCGTCCGCAGCTTGATTGTAGCTCTTGATTTGCAAAAAATGTGATTGTGCTCAGACCAAACAGGAACTGCAGCTTTTCAGGCCACTGAGGTTGAAAATTGTTTGGGAAACAAATATTAGGTATTGCAGAAGCTTTGATCCCATTTAACGAAATTCAATTCCGCAAATGAGATTCCCATTGAATTCATATTAAGAGGTGCAAATATGCATAGAGATGAACGCAACATTGCTTTCCTTCAGATTGTATGGATTTTGAACTGTACAGCTCAGTTGTTGTCGAAAAAGGACACAAAGTGTCTGTCTACGGATCTCAACCTGGACCAACGGTTGGAATCGCAGAGGTGAGTTTCAAATGCCTTCCTTGATGTCAGAGTAGTCGTGCCAGAGATCCTAGATGACACAAGAAATAGTAGAGAAGGCATATGGAATGCTTGCCTTCACTGATCGGGGCATTGATTATAAGAAGTCATGGTGCAGCTTCGTAGGACTTAGATTAGGTCGCGTTAGGTGTATTGTGTGTAGTTCTGGTCACCCCAGTATAGGAAGGATGTGGAGGCTTTGGTGATGAGGAGGTTTACCAGAATGATGCATGGATTAGTGGGAATTAGCTACAAGAGGTTGGACAGACTTGGAATGTTTTCTCTGGAATGCCAGAGGAGAGGGGAGACCCAGTGGAAATGTATTCATTTATGAGGGGCGTGGATAGGGTGGGCAGTCAGAACTTTTCCCCAGGAAGGAGATATCAAATACCAGAGGGCATTGTTTTAAGGTGACGGAGGCAAAGTTTAAAGGAAAAGTGAGAGGCAAGTTTTCCGCTCAGAAGGTGTTGATTGCTTGAAAACCACTGCGAGGAGGTGATGGAGGCAGATATGATAGCGGTGTTTAGAGACACATTGATAAGGTGGGATTATGTGCAGGCAGTTAGGAGTTTTTCTTGGCATCTGGTTCAGCACAGACATTGTGGGCTGAAGGGCCTGTACCTGTGTTGTACTGTTCTACGTTGTTTGCAGATGCTGAGGCTGGAGCGGAAAATTAGTTACTGGAAGAACTTAGGGTCAGTCGGCATCTGTGGAGGCAAAGGGATGGCTGCTCTGAAGCTCTCAAGACTCTATGCCACATTTTGAATGCAGATTCTCAAACCTGTTTTGTTCTTGCAGAAAATGAGCTTTGAAGAGAACATCACGTTCTGGTTGTTCCTACTTGTAATTGCATTTGGATAATCAAAAACTCATGTTCTTTTAATTGTGTTCTCCTGGGGAGGATACTAATTTTTATAGCAAATCAAGTATTAATAAGGGCACAACTAAATGGAAGAGGATAATAGGATACATATTTGGGGCATTTAATGGTTTTGTTGGTTCCTAGAAAGGAAGGTTTCTACTGTTTTGTTTCGGATATGGGTATAAGGGCTTGGGTTTAACATTAGGGCTGAAGGTCTTGAGTTAGGAGAAAGGGCCATTAAATTACGAGCATGAAGTCTGTAGGGAAAGCGTAGGTCCAGTTAAGGACAGAGGAGGAATTTTATGTGTGGAGACTGAGGAAGTAGTGAAGTCCTTAATGAGTACTTTGCAATGGTATTCAACAAGGATTACAGAGAAGGTTTATGAGGATGTTGCCAGGACTCGAAGGTCTAAACTACAGGGAGAGGTTGAGTAGGCCGGGACTCTATTTCTTGAAGCGCAGGAGGATGAGGGGAGATCTTATAGAGGTGTATAAAATCATGATAAGAATCGATCAGGTAGATGCACAGAATCTCTTGCCCAGAGTAGGGGAATCAAGGACCAAGAAAGGATTTAAGAGGAATCGGAAGGGTAACGTTTTCACACAAAGGGTGGTGGGTTTATGAAATGAGCTGCCAGAGGTGATAGTTGAGGCCAGGACTAGATAGGGCTCTTAAAAATAGCTAGATAGAGCTAGATAGGGCTCTTATAAATAGCAGTCAGGGATATGGGAGAAGGCAGGAATGGGGTACTAATTGGGGATGATCAGCCATGATCACATTGAATGGCGGTGCTGGCTCAAAGGGCTGTATGGCCTACTCCTGCACCTATTGTCTATTGTCTATATTGCCTATAGCAACATTTAAGTTAAGGCAGGTACATGGATGGGACAAGAGGGATATGGGCCAAACGCAGGCAAGTGGGACCAGCGTAGCTGGGACATGGTGGCCAGTGTGGGCAAGTTGGGCCGAAGGGTCTGTTTTGACGCTGTATACCATATAACCATATAACCATATAACAATTACAGCACGGAAACAGGCCCTCTCGGCCCTTCCAGTCCGTGCCGACCATTTGTTTTCCCCAAGTCCCATCTACTTGCACTCAGACCATACCCCTCCATTCCCTTCACGTCCATATACCTATCCACTTTACTCTTAAATGTTAAAATCGATCCTGCCTCCACCACTTCTGCTGGAAGCTGATTCCACACAGCCACCACCCTCTGAGTAAAGAAGTTCCCCCTCACGTTACCCCGAAACCTCTGTCCCTTAATTCTCATGTCATGCCCTCTTGTTTGAATCTTCCCTACCCTCAATGGGAACTGTATGACTCTATGACTCTGAGGAGAAGGGCATGAATGATGCAAACATTGGTTAGGGGTATGTCAATATTAAGAAGGAATTGTTGGGTATCTTGACACAATTAAGGCGGATAAGTTCATTGGGCCTGAAGGCATCGATCCCAGGATACAGAGAAGCACGGTAGGGGCCTTGACGGAGATCAGCCTGCGGACTAAATGCCTGAGGATTGGAGAAAGGCCAATGATGTTCCTCTGTTAGCCTTGCACCAGTGATGGGGAAATTACTGGAGAAGATATTTCGGGACAGGATTTATTTACATTTGGAAAAGCTTGGGTATATTCGTGGATAATCTGCATGGCTTTGTGCCGGGGGGGTCCTGTCTTGCAAAGTTTGGTCTTAGGAATTAATGAAGATCATTGATGAGGATAGGATAGTGAATGCTGTCTCCATAGACTTCTGTAAAGCATTTAACGAGTCACACTCATGGTAGGCTAACCCTGATGTCATGTGGGATCCGCAGGGAGCTGGTAAACTGGATGAATGAATGAATGAATAAGTTTATTGGCCAAGTATGTACACATACAAGGAATTTGCCTTGGTGCTACGCTCGCAAGTAACAACACGACATACAGTAAATTATTAAGAATAAAACATAAAACATTAAGAATAAAACATTATAGTTTAAACATGTGAAGAATGAGATAAAATACCAGAGCAAAAGGAGGCTACAGACTTTTGGTTATTGAGTAGAGCTACTGCTCGTGGGAAAAAAAGCTGCTTTTATGTCTGGCTGTGGCGGCTTTGACAGTCCGGAGTCGTCTTCCAGAGGGAAGTGATTCAAAGAGTTTGTGGCCGGGGTGTGAGGGGTCAGAGTTGGTCTTACCCGCTCGGTTCCTGGTCCTTGCAGTGTACAGTTCGTCAATGGGGGGAAGGTTGCAGCCAATAACCATCTTTTGGCTTAGTCATAGAAGATAGAGGGGTGGGGAAGAGGGGTGATTTTCTGACTGATAATCTGTAACCTGTGGTTTTTTTTTTAGTTTTACGTTTTTAAAGACACGGCATAGAAACAGGGCCTTCGACCCACCAATCGCCCGTAAATGAGTTCTATCCTACACACTGTGGACAATTTACAGAAGCCAATTAACCTACAAACCTGCACGTCTTTGGAATGTGAAGGAACCCGGAGAGAAAACACGAGGGAGAACGTACAAACTCCATACTGACAGTACCCGTAGTCAGGATCGAACCCGGGTCTGGGGCACTGTGAGGCAGCAACTCTGCCTCTGTGCTACCGTGCCACCCATGGAGCACTCTTCCACTCCTCCTGTTGTGGAGCATTCATTCATGAAGTACCGATACTCTCTGTTAAAATGATTAGCAACTGAGGGCTACGGCTGGCCCTGCTGGACAGAGCATAGGTGCTTGGAAAGCAGTCATTTAAACTACGCTTGCTCTCATCAGTGTAGAGAAGACTACATTGGGAGTACCAAATGCAATCAATGATGTTGAGGGAGATCTCGCCTCTAAGGATGTCATTAAGTCGGAAAGGGTGCAGAAGAGATTTGCCAGGATGTTGCAGAGTTAGAGTCGAAGAGCAGGAGGTCGTCTTGTTGAGTCTCATTGTCTGTAACTCGTTCTCACCTAGCACACAGCTAACATTGGCCTGTTTCCGTTATCATCGTTACTTTTTTGCACATCTTTCGTTCATTTGTTCTATTTCTCTCTTCATCAATCTTTCCTTTTCCCCTGACTCTCAGTCTGAAGACGGGTCTCGACCCGAAACTTCACCCATTCCTTTTCTCCAGAGATGCTGTCTGACCCGCTGAGATACTCCAGCTCTTTGTGTCGTATCTTCACCAGGATGTTACCTGGGCTTGCAGGGAGAGGGAAGAATAATGAACGATGGAGGAGCCGGCATAGGGGGGGAGGAGGGGGGGTGCGGCGCCGTGTGGGACGGTGAACAATGGTGGATCTGGCGTGGGTGGACCACCGAGGATGGGGGGGGGGGGGAGAATAATGGAGGACCCAGGGAGGGGGAGGGGGAGGGGGGAGAACAAGGGAGGAGCTGACGGGGGCACTTTAACTTTGTCTGTGCCATATGTGCCAACTATTTGCATACCTTGGGTGTGCAAGCAAATAATTTCACTGTGCCTTGTCACATGTGACAATAAAGTATTCCATTCCGCAGTTGTAGGCTGTGGCTTTTTTTCTTTGGAGTGTAGGAGCCTGAGGGCCTGTCCCACTTGGATGACCTAAGGAGAGAAGGAACGGGTGACGTTTTGGGTCGAGACCGTTCTTCAATTTATCTGGTGAAATGAGGTGGAAGAAGGGGCTCAACCCAAAAAACATCACCCATTACTTTTCTCCGGAGATCCTGCCTGTCCTGCTGAGTTAAGGGCCTGTCCCACTTGGACGACCTAATCCATGAGTTTAGAAGACCCTAGACGTTCAAGGTCGTGTTGACTCGCTGAAGTAAAAGACCTTCTACGACCTCCTACGAATATGTCTACGATCCGCCCCTCTACCTCAGACCCCCACACATAAGACCAACTACGACTAGCTACGAGCGGAAAATGATCACATGATAAAATGATGTCATGTTTGCATTTTTCTTCTCGGGCCAGTTACCGACCTACGACTACCATCACGACGTCCTACGACCTACGTACGACCTACCTACGAGTAAAAAGTGACAATTCTTTCCATGCCGACCTTTTATTTTAACTCGTGGACATTTTCTATCTGGCTGGAAAAAACGGCGCGACCTTCTTGAGGCCACGAGCACACGGAGACTGCACACGAGCATGAGGAAGAGTTACGAAGACCTCCTACGACCTCGTGGCGACCATGCTGCGAGTATGAGTCAAGGGCAAACTCGGCAGAGGTCGCCAATTAGGTCGTGAAAGTGGGACAGGGGCTTGAGGACTGGCCATATTGAGGAGTACAAGATCACGAGGGGCATGCTGAAATCACCTCGAAATGACTCCTCTGATTAAAAGTTGTGCCTCCTTGTTTTGAACTCATTACTCAGAAGACATTTTTACTCCATCTGCAGTGAGATAAATCAATTTGGCCACCCATTAATCTTCTGCATTCCAGAAAATGTCACCATTATTAATATCATTGATCAGAATAACTACGTTAATCATTTAAGAAAGTGGATGCATTAGGAAGAGAAACCTGCTTACAGAAGAGAGATGGTTCTATTACGGTGGCAGGGGCTAATTTTGCAAAGAGTGGGTGGTGTTGCATTGATCGTGTTAAGACTGCAAAGCTTATGTAATTTGTTCAGGGATTAGACCGTTTCAAGCTTCTGAAACATTTTCAAGATTGAATGTTATTTTTTGCAAATAGATGTCTGCACATCCTCATGAACACTTGGCTTCGGCCTGTTGGCACACAGAAGGTATAACATCTGGAGAGCTGTTATTATGCAACAATCATGAGAGGAATAGATCGGGTAGACGCACAGAGTAGGAGACTCGAGAACCAGAGAAACCTTGGGTTTAAGGTGAATGGGAAGAGATTTCATGGGAATCTGAGGGGTAACTTTTTCACACAGAGGGTGGTGGGTGTGTGGAACGAGCTGCTGGAGGAGGTAGTTGAGGCAGGGACTATCGCAACATTTAAGAAGCAATTAGATAGGTACATGGATAGAACAGGTTTAGAGGAATGTAGGCCAAATGCAGGCAGGTGCGACTAATGTAGATGGGGCATGTTGGTCGGTGTCGGCAAGTTGGGCCGAAGGGCCTGTTTCCACGCTGTATGACTGTGAATAATAATCCTCTTAAAACAAAGATGTGTGTTTGCTTGAACAATGATAGAGGGAGACATTTCCTCATCCACCAGGATGTAGGAAGGAAAATTGGGCCATGATCCAAAATAAAAAATCTGCTGTTTGATAAGAGAATTGTTCCACCACAACTTGAGCAGGTGACTGAAGTCAAGAATATTTTGAATGTTTACAAATTTGTGTGGAATGACAACGCCCGATTCGACCGTGATCACGGGTGCCCTCTGTAGGGAGTTTGTAAGTTCTCCCTGCGACCTCGTGGGTTTTCCCCAGGGGCTCCGGTTTCTTTGTACGTCTTTGGAGTGTGAGAGGAAACCTGAGCACTCAGAAAAAACCCGTGCAACTCCCTATGGAGAGAACGTACAAACTCCATACAGACAGCACCCGTGGTTGGGATCAAACCCGGGTCTCTTGCGCTGCGAGGCAGCAACTCTACTGCTGCGCCACCGTGCCCTTAAATCTGCCTCCGGATCTTTACTGAACTGCACCAAGAATGATTAAATCGAAGATACCCAGAATTCGGGACAGATGTTAGAGGGTAGATAGAGTCATCGAGTGATAAAGTGTGGAAACAGGCCCTTCGGCCCAACTTACCCACACTGTCCTATCCAATGTCCCAGCTACACCAGTCCCACCTGCCAGCGCTTGGTCCATATCCCACCAAACCTGTCCTATCCATGAACCTGTCCATGTAGATGTTTACCATCTAAATTGTATTCCTGTGCTAGTTTGCCTAAAGTCATTAAAAGTGGCAAATGTTAGAATTTTCATTTCCAATTTAGCTTAGCGATGCCACATGAATAACTTGTGATTTATCCTAAAATAATTGAGATTTATCCCCCATTCTTTTTTTACTAGCATTATTGATTAGTAAGAGTGTCAGGGGTTATGGGGCGAAGCCAGGAGAATGGGTTTGAGAGGCAAAGAATAGATCAACTTTGATTAAATGGCAGAGTGGACTTGATAGGCCGAATGACCTAATTCTGCTCATGGAACCTTTCATCATGAACATATGTAATTGTTCCACCTGAGAGGTTATTTGTATGACTTTTAGTTTAGTTTAGTTTAGAGATACAGCGTGGAAACAGGCCCTTCGGCCCACTGGGTCCGCGCTGACCAGCGATCCCCGCACATTGACACTATCCTACACCCACTAGAGACAATTTTGACATTTACCGAGGCAATTAACCTACAAACAACTGCATTACTCCTTTCTTGACAATGTGCTCACTATGTTCGAAAGCTCCAACTTGGGTTCAATTCTTCTATGTTGAGGCAGTCGTGATGTAGATATATAAGATGCAATACTTCAACTTACCAAGACTTTAGATGTTAAGTTAAAATTGTCACGTCTACCGAGAAACAATGCAAAGCATTATTTTGCGTGCTCTCCAATGTGAGGGAATGGGTGACATTTCGGGTCGAGACCCTTCTTCAGACTCTCCACATCACCGTCTATATCTATCGTTTCCATTATCCATAACCATTCTGAAGAAGGGTCTCGACCCGAAACGTCACCCATTCCTTCTCTCCAGAAATGCTGCCTGTCCCGCTGAGTTACTCCAGCTTTTTGTGTCTATCTTCGGTTTAATCCAGCATCTGCAGTTCCTTCTTATACAGATCAGATAGCACGTTACATAAATACAATCAGGCCAAACTTGAGTACATTAGTTAGAGCAAATGGGATGATACAGAGCGCAGAATATAGTTCTCAGCATTGAATTGAACGGTACCCTGTGACAAGGGTGGGACAATTTTTTTGATGATGTCGGCTGCATTTCCAAGGCAGCGTGAATTGTGGAGAGAGTCAATGGTGGGGAGTCAGGTTTGTGTGATGGACTCGGCTACATATACAACTCTCTGCAAGTCGTGGGCAGAGCTGTTGCCAAAACCAGGCTGTGACGCAACCCGGCATAACTTGATGTTGCATCTGTAAAAGTTTGTATGAGCCATTGGGGACATGCTGAATTTCCTCAGTCTTCTAAGGCATAACATGTCCCTTGGTGATTGCATCAATGTAGTGGTCCACAACAGATCATTGGTAATATTAATGCCAAGGAAGCTCTCAGCCAACCATTTTCATTTCGGCACCATTGATGCTGACTGACGTTTAGTTTAGTTTCGAGATACAGCACAGCAACATGGCCCATCAGACCACCCCCGCCACGCCAGCCAGCGATCCCCACACACTAATGCTATCCTACACACACTAGGGACAATTAGCAATTATACCAAGCCAATTAACCTTCAAACCTTAATGTCTTTGGAGTGTGCGAGGAAACTGGAGATCCCGGAGAAAACCTCCAAACTCATAATCAATCACTTAGAAAGACAAGAGCCTCAGTCACATAGAAAATACACCGCATCCCAAACCCTCCACACCTACCCCCAAGATTACACTGAAGTTTTCCATCATCCTATCCTGGAAATATATATTAGCATTCCTCCTTTGTCACTGCATAAAATCCCAGAATACTCAGTGGGGCTATCTTCACCCTATGCACTGCAGCAGGTCAAGGTAATCCTCACCACCCTTTTGAAGATAGTAAAGCTGGCAATAAAAGCCGTCCGTGCCAGTGAAGCCCAATTCAATGAATGAATCTGAATTTTTTTCTAATAAAAAAAAATAGCAATTTATATTCAAGCTCGCTGAACTTTTGACTCTTTGAAGAATGGGTCTTTTGGAGTGAAAGCAATTTACTGAAAATCGACAGCTTTTAACAATTATCTCTTCAGTTCAGCAGTGGGATGTGCTGGTTTAGAATGTTGTCTGTACACCGCGGAGATTTAAATATACGTCCCAGACTAATTGGTTGAATGTTTCCTTATCTAATTTGTAGCAACAGAAATGAGTTGAGAGCATTCAAGTCAGAGGTTTTGAAAGATGGACCCACAGCACACAATTTCTCCAATTTAACTCTTAAGTTGCCTGTCACACATGGAAATCGAAGAAAGTTGTCGTAGGTGAAAATAACATCTTTATATTTTAGCCTTCAATTACTCATTAAGGGGAGCTTTAGTCTATCATTGGTTCTGTCAGGAGATGAGTGAGGGGGGTCTTAATTGCACTCTGATGGAGTGGTGAAAGCAGAAACCATTGCTTCTCAGAGTGAAGTGTATGAAGGAATTGCAGATGCATGGTTTAAACCAGAGATAGACACAAAATGTTGGAGTAACTCAGTGGGGCAGGCAGCCTCTCTGGAGAGAAAGAATGGATGACGTTTCAGGTCGAGAACCTTCTTCAGACACGAAACGTCACCCATTCCTTCTCTCCAGAGATGCTGCCTGTCCCGCTGAGTTACTCCAGCATCTTGTGTCTGTCTTTGGCTTCTCAGATCTGTGCAGCTGGTAGAACAGCTGCCTCACAACACCAGAGACCCGGGCTCGATGCTGCCCTCGGGTGCTATATGTGTGGAGTTTACACGCTCTTCCTGTGAGCATTGGATCCCACCGGGAAATCCGCTTTCCTCCCACATCCCAAAGACGTGCCTCTGTCACTAGCCCTTATGTGTAAGGAGTGGATATGAAAGTGGGATAGCATAGAACTAGCGTGAGCAGGTGATCGATGGTTGGTGTGGACTGGGTGGGCCGAAGGGCCTATTTTCATTCAATCAATCAAATTTTAAAAAGTCATAAAATGAGCACTTGATTTGCAGTCATCTGTCAGCTATAGGCTGAATATGATATAAATAAAGAAATTAGAAGTGCATCTAATGGATGCTACTGCAATTAGGGAGAACTATAATCATCATAGAGACTGGATGAATCAAATTATTACCTTAATGTTGAGAATAAATTCCTAGAATGTATGCAAGATAGATTTCTGGATCAGTCTGTAGAGCTAGAAAATTTCTGATTTGGTATGTGTATCAACTAAGGATTAATCTTCCAGTAAGTGGCCCAGGAAAAAATGACTGCAATATGAGAGAATTTTGCATTGAGTTTACATTTTACTCTTTGATGGGTGATAGAATCTTTTGGGGGACTGTGGAGGATAGAAAGGATTAGGATTAAAATGGGTGCTTGGTGGTTGGTATGGACTCATTGGGCCGAAGGGCAGGCCCCATGTTCTGTGATTCTGTGATTGTAGTTCTCCCTAATTGCAGTAACATCCATTACATGCACTGTCGAAGCATTTATTGTTGAAGTCGTTGACATTAGACTTCAGAGCTACTCCACGGAAACAGGTATCCCTTCGGCATACTGAGTCCGCACCGACCAACGATCACCCCGTAAAAGCTAATACTGTCCTACACACAAGAGACCATTTACAATTTTACCGACGCCAATTAACCTACAAATCTGTGCGTTTTTGGACTGCGGCAGGAAACCGGAGCACCCGGAGAAAACCCATGCCGTCACAGGGAGAACGTACAGACTCCGTGCTGACATCACCCGTAGTCAGGATCGAACCCAAGTCTAATGCCCCTGTCCCACTTAGGAAACCTGAACGGAAACCTCTGGAGACGTTGCGCCCCCACCCAAGGTTTCTGTGCGGTTCCCGGAGGTTTTTTCAATTTTTTGAAATAATTGCCGGATCATAGAAGAAGCAGAAACCACTTTCGACCATTAGGGAGACTGACAAAAAACCTCCGGGAACCGCACGGAAACCTTGGGTGGGGCGCAAAGGCTCCAGAGGTTTCCGTTCAGGTTTCCTAAGTGGGACAGGGGCATAAGGCGCTCTAAGGCAGCAACTCTACCGCTGTGCCACTGTGCTGCCCTTTTTAGCCTCCACCCTCTTTCACCATTACCTGCAATGTAACAGCAAAAATCACATTAAGAATTCATATATTTCGATAGAACTTGAAAATAATGCCTAATCATTTAAAAACACGGAATGCGGGTGTAGGACATTCGTCCCTTCGAGCTAGCACTGCCATTCCACATCATCCTAAATCAGTACCCCGTTCCTGCTTTCCACCCATATCCTATTTGATGCCACATCTGATTCTACTTTCCTAAATCAGCTCCCAAAGAACCATTCCATTGAAGCAGTAACTATTCCCTCTGACAGGAGTTTTAAAGAACAGTTGCCCAGGGCCCCATGTTGTGCAGTGTCAGTGCAGGTGACCCTATCTTTGCAGAGAGTTTGCCATCAGATCGTGAATACGTATGGGCCTGAGACATTCATTTATACGTTTTACCAAGAATCACTTTTATGTATTGGCATGAACATAAAGCATGACGTTTAAATTAATTCAGGAATTTTAAATGTATGTTTTCAGGAAAAGGTGGCACTTATTCCCACCAGAGGACACTTCCTTCCTGTATCCCACCAGAATTCCTTACGAAGAATCCAGTGTATTTAGCAGTGTGAACATAGTCAACCCTGATTTGGAGCGTTTCCCTCGATTCAGCAGAGTCCGGCCCTATGTTGTGACCTTGAGTCCAGGAGAGGTAAGATTGTGTTTTCTTCTCAGACTAAACAATACGGGAACAAGAGTAGACTTTAAGCTTCTCAATGCAGTTCCACCATGCAATATGTATCTGAGTGCTCGACTATCATTGTTGACCAATTCCACATTGTTTTTTTAGCCTTCAGTTGACGTTAATGTTTACATTTATTGTAACCGAATACCTTTGCTAACCTCTACAGAATTTTGGATTGTTGCAAGAATGTCCAAATGTGTTTGAGAAGCTGTCCGTTTTTTTTTAATGCCATTTAGATGTGTCAAACCTCTTTAGGCTTAAACTGGACCCGTGAGGAACGGCAGTTTAAATGTATATATGGATGTCTGGGCAATTCTTTTCTTCACTTTGCAATAATTTTATTATCGCTTCGAGATGTCTATGAATTGCAGTATGCACTTCACATATTAACCAAGACGTTTTGTAGCGAAAACAATACTGGTTCAGTATTTGACTTGTACAGAGAGGGCACATTCCACTTCACTGAGGAGCTTTCATTTTTATGCTGATGTTGCAATGGGCTGGGAAAATTCTGTTTGTTGCACAAATTTCATGTTGATCCTTTTCTATGTCACGTTGGAATGTGGTGTGCGTGTAACTAATAGCTTGGAACTTTGAGCACTGGCTTCCAACCAAATGGTTGAAAGTCCAGACTTTGTGGTTGAATTAATGTACCAACTTTAATTGGGATGACTTTTGTCAGTTGCTGACAGGGCTTGGGAATTAGCATATAGAAACACGAGGGCGAAATAAAAATAGAAAGTGTAGAAAATTATCTGCATTGTGAGGGGGACACAGTGGTACATCAGTAGAGTAGCTGCCTTGCAGCGCCAGAGACCCAGATTTGATCCTGACTAAGGGTGCTGTCTGTATGGACTTTGCAGGTTCTCCCTGTGACCGCGTGAGTTTTCTCCGGGTGCTCTGGTTTCCTCCCAAGGCGTACAGGTTTGGAGGTTAGTAGGCTTCACTAAATTGTTCCCAGTGTGTAGGATAGAACTAGTGTACATGGTGATTGATGGTCGGTGGGCTGAAGGGTCTGTTTCCACACTGCATCTCTAAGCTAAGCTAAACTAACGTCAAGTAGCATCTGTGGAGAGAAGTGGGAAATGTTAAATGTCAATACTAACATAATAACAAGAAAGGAGTTATTTCTGCAGATCAGAGGCATCCATGAAAAGATAAACAGATATAACATCAGATCAATAATCTTTTCAAATTCTGAAATGTTAACATGTTGTTTTCTTTCCCTTGATCCCACTGGAATTTTAGATTCCAGTATCCGCGGTCTTTAATGTCTCCAGGGTCAAGGATAGTGTTGGTCTGAGGTGGAAATTCCATACAAATCACAGCTGAGGCTTGGCCTTTCTCTATGTACCTTTAGTTTAGTTTAGTTTAGGGAGACAGCGCGGAAACAGGCCCTTCGGCCCACCGGGTCCGCGCCGACCAGCGATCCCCGCACATTAACACTATCCTACACTCACAAGGGAAATGTTTTACATTTATACCAATTATAGCCAATTAACCTACAAACCTGTATGTCTTTGGAGTGTGGGAGGAAACCGAAGATCTCGGAGAAAACCCATGGGGAGAACGTACAAACTCCGTACAGACAGCACCTGTAGTCGGGATCGAACCCGGGTCCCCAGGCTGCATTCACTGTAAGGCAGCAACTCTACCGCTGCGCCACCGTGACCGCCTGTAATACCCTGAGATACAAGGAATACCCCTGTTCTCTTTGACTTTGTTTTATTGAGCTGTATTGGTTGAGGTACATCATGAGGATTAAAGAGTAACGGGTACTGGTGTCTCGCATTCTGACTATTTGATATCGCCAATAAGGTTAATAACAAGAATAACACCTGGAAGAGCGGAACATCATCAAGAAGTGATACCTCCCTTTTCCTTTGCCAAGTCCCACCAGTCCCTCGTCTCGGTAAATCTCCATTTCTCTCCAAAATAACCACCCTGGCATATTGGGAGAATATGGCAGAAATGTGAGGCCAGAAAGAAAAAGGAAGTAATTGGCTGATCAATACGAGGGGATTCCATTTCGATGATTCAATGATTCAATTTAATATTACGTTAGTGTCACATGTAGCCAGGTACAATGAAATGCTTTGTTTTGCGTGCAACCTGGTAAAATCATGTAACAGACCTCACCTCAGCAGTACACAAGTGTCGCCACGTTTTGGCGCTGACACAGTTACAAAAGTCCACCGAACAGCCCTATCTAATGCCTGTCGCTGCACATGGCAGCAGCTTCGCCCGCCCCCCCCCCCCATGCCGAATCCCCCTCTTTCACCCATCCCAAATGGGGACTAACCACAACTAGGGACCTAAGGCCTGTCCCACTTGGGCGACCTAACCCGCGAGTTCTGGCGAGTTTGCCCTCGACTCATACTTGCAGCATGGTCGACACGATTGTCCTAGGAGGTCTTTGTAACTCTCCTAAATGCTGGAGAGTAGTCCCCGTGGACTCAAGGCCTCAGCTATGTCGATAAGTACTTTTCAACATGTTAAAGAATGTCCACGAGTAAAAAAAGATTGCCATGGAAAAAATCGACTTTTTTTGCTCGTAGGTTTAGTCATAGTAGGTCATCATGTTAGCCGTAGGTAATCGAAGGTAATCGAAGGTAGTCGAAGGTAATCATAGATAGTCTTCATCGTAGTCGAAGGGAGGTCAAAGGAGGTCGTCTTCGCTCTCCATTATTCGGTCTCCAATTTTCCCGAAGTAAGTCGTAGCTAGTCGGAGCTAGTCTTCAACATGGTCGAAGGAGGTCTTCTACATAGTCAAAGGAGGTCTTCAACATGACATTTTTTCAAACTCTCCTAAACACTTCTAAACTCGAGTTAGGTCGCCCAAGTGGGACAGTCCCTTTAGCAATGGAATGGGGATGTATCGCTTCATGACGATGTTCTTCCATTCTAGGTTCTTAACCTTATTGGCAATATCAAATATCATGTCAAATGAGAGACACTAAAACCTGCTAATAGAAACATAGAAAATAGCTGCAGACCCCGTTCCTGTGATCTCCCCTTGACGTACCTCAACCATGCTACTTTCAGCCACAAATGCTAATTTTAGTTCAGTAAAACCAATAACTCTCGCTTGCCTTCATCTTCAGGCAGTGTTGCATCGTATATTGCGGTGTCGGCTCGAAGGGCCGAATGGCCTCCTCCTGCACCTATTTTCTATGTTTTCTATGTATGCCCTAACGAAAGTTTACTCTGGGAAATGGGCGTAAAGGGAGACGAAAGTAAATGGAAGTTCAAATGGTTTAACGCAAATGTGTCCATTGCCTCAGAAAGCTGTCAGAAAATGCCAGTTATGTTTTTAGTTTGGTGATACAGCGCGGAAACAGGCCCTTCGGCCCACCGGGGTCCGCAACGACCAGTAATCCCCGCACATTAACATTACCCTACACACACTAGGGACAGTTTACGTTCATACCAAGCCAATTAACCTACAGACCTGTACGTCTTTGTAGTGTGGGAGGAAACGGAAGATCTCGGAGAAAACCCATGCTGGTCACAGGGAGAACGTAGAAACTCTGTACAGACAGCACCCGTAGTCAGGATGGAACCTGGGTCTCTGGCGCTGAAAGCGTTGCAAGGCAGCATCTCTACCACTGCACCAACCTGCCACCATGTTGACTGAGTACAATCCTGCATGAAGATCTTTGAAAGGACTATCCAGTTATTTAGACTCATGTACAAGAGCAGGATGCTGCCTATGCTGGATATCTAAAAAGAAACCTCTGCAAATGCAAGAAAAACTCAGCAGGTCAGGAAGCATCTGCCAAGAGAGAAGCAGCATTAACATTTCTGAACAACGACCTTTCGCTGGAACTTGGAAGAGTAATTCAAAGACTTAAATTTCAAAGTGAGTGTGGCGAGTAGTAAAAACTAAAGGGATAGGTCTAGCAATGTTACAAAATGTTGAGATTTTAAAAATCAAAGTCTGCAATTTATCCCGTCAGATAAAGCATAAAAATAAGTTTAATTTGACACCTAATTCACTTTCATATCTTCAGTATTAAAAAAGTTATGGCCATTTTCACACTCGGAAATTAGCATCTTGTTCCCTATTGCTTTTCCATTGACAACACAAAAGATGTGATCGAGGACAGTCAAAAGCCCATAACTTTCTTAAAAATTAAGAGAACTGAATGACATTTTCAGTTATTATAGATTGAAGCATTCTGAAACAAATATGAAATAATCTTACTTGGATGACCTGAAATTAAAGCATATAATTAGTTAGTTACCTAATTGTAGCTAATTACAAAATGCAATTACTAGATGTAAACATCTATCCATTTCTTAAGAAAAGGTTAACATTTTTAAATAGCCTAAGTGTCCAAATAACATTCACACAAGAATTCACAATATAACATGATTTTTAAATCTCATTGTCATGAATTTATAGGCCAAATGGAAGGAATTTAATGTTTAATTCCCGTAAATTAATGGGCATTTTACTCATCTTGTGAGTGGGTGTTTCTGGAATGCGATCGATTAGAACGTTGCGGTTGCGGTGAATTTGAACCCCATATCGGCAGGAAAAATACTGCCGGTTCGTATGGGGCCTAAATCACATTTTCGCCAAGAAATTTTGATTAAAGTTATCCTAAGAAGCAAGTTTATATGTAAAATAAAAGGCTTACAATTTGTTCTGTCCCCTACGTGAGATCCGTCCCATTGTAGGCGTTGAGGGCGTTAGAAGTAGCTTTTTTATTTTACTCCAGTGATTAAATTGTCCCGCGATTTTTTTTTTTAAACTTCCGAGAACGGAGGTCGGAACGATTTTTCCGCATCAGCTGGCAGCCTGAGGAAATCCATCTTGGACAGGCAGGAGAAAACGGCATTTTAATCCCCCCCCCCCCCCCCCCCCCCCCCCCTCAAAGGCACCAAAGTCGCGCAGACAGCCAGTGGCAGAACTGCAGCGCAGCTGAAGGTAAGTATTATAACATCGCTAATAGGTCGAGGGTAGTGGAGAAGGCAGAAAGGGATTCATAAGTTCTAGGATCATTCGGGCCATCAAGTCTACTCCGCCATTCAATTATGACTGATCTATCTTTCCCTTTCAACCTCATTCTCCTGCCTTCACCCCGTAACCCCTGACACCCATACTAATCAAGAATCTGTCAATCTCTGCCTCATAAAATATCCATTGACTTGGCCTCCACAGCCGTATGTGGCAATGAATTCCACAGATTCACCACCCTCTGACTAAAGAAATCACTTCCTATCACCTTCCTAAAGATTAATTCTAGCTCAGTGATCTTCTGGGACTTGAAGACAGTAATGGGAGATCAGTAGGAGTTCTAAAACTCTGTCACCGAAAGTTTAAGACATGGCTTCACTTTTTTTTTAATTTAAGGTAGGAGTTTTAATTATCCAGATACAAAGATAGATTGTTCATGATTTAAGTTAAAGGTTTCATTATTATAATTGTTCTCTCATCAGAACAAGCTGTCCCAAATTAACCTTGGAGATTTTTGTGTGCCTGGTACACTGACATTAAATCAACCTGATAGCACAATGAGAGTTATAAATGAACAAATTAACTTTTGTATGTGATGTTTGTCTCTCTCCTCTCTCGTCTGCACAGGTTATTTCTTTTCATCCTGTCACATTCCCTCCTTCCAACCCTCCCCCATCCTAGACGTTCTACTTGTTCCACTGTTTGCTTCCAGTTTTCTCCCTTCGTTGTCACCTATTCCCCAGCCACCAATAGGCCATTATGGGCTCCACCCTTCCTTGGTCATCTGTTGCCAGCCGTGCTTTGTTCTGGCCTTCGCTTACGTCCAGTTTTTCCTCCCCTCTACTTTCAGTCTGAAGAAGGGTCCCGACCCGAAACGTCTCCCATCCTTTTTCTCCCGATATGCTGCCTGACCTGCTGTGTTACTCCAGCACTCTGTGTCTCTACTTGGTATATAACAGCATCTGCAGTTCCTTTCTGCACAATGCAGTTTCTACTATGGTGTTTGACCACAGACAATTTAATCGACTGAGTGCTAGGTAGAATTAATGAGTGTATTGTTCATTTGTGCTTACTTTGCAACAGTGTATGGAAATGAATTTCTGATTTGCAACTGCAAATTGGATCTATTGAATTACAATTTACTAAATATGGGAAAACAAAGCATCATTTTGCATGTAAACAGGATGCCAGAAAACTCCTGATGGGTACAATTGTGAAATATCATGTTTTGGTTTGTGTATTAAGATGATGGATGGAAGTGCTCATGTATGGTAATGTCAGACAACATCTTAATGAAGAACACTTAATTTTGATCAAATATGACAAATCCTACTTGCTGCTCAGAATTTGAGTGAATGATGCACAGGGTCTCTTGCCCAGAGTGGGTGAATCGAGGTGTGGAGGACATGGATGAAGGGTAAAGATTTAATAGGAATCTGAGGGGTGACTTTTTTACACAAAGGGTGATGGGTGTATGGAACAAGCTGCTAGAGGAGGTAGTTGAGGCAGGGACTATCCCAACATTTAAGAAACAGTTGGATAGGACAGGACATGGACAGGACAGGTTTGGAGGAATATGAACCAAACGCGGGTAGTGTAGCTGGGACATGTTGGTGGGTGTGGGCAAGTTGCGCCGAAGGGCCTGCATTCACACTGTATCACTATGACTACATTATACCTCCATCATGCATGAATGGTTCAAAATCAAGTGGTCAAGTTTTATTGCCATATACTCAAACCTAGAAACATAGAAAATAGGTGCAGGAATAGGCACAAAGGGTGGTGGGTGTATGGAACGAGCTGCTAGAGGATGGAGTTGAGGCAGGGACTATCCCAACGTTTAAGAAACAGTTGGACAGGCACATGGCTAGGACAGGTTTGGAGAGATATGGACCAAAGACAGGCAAGTGGGGCTAGTGTAGCCGGGACATGTTGGCCGGTGTGGGCAAGTTGGGCCGAGGGGCCTGTTTCTACGCTGTATCACTCTATGACTTAAATATTGATGCTGTTCAAAATATGTGAGGGGGGGGGACTGACACGGAAATATGAAAGCAACGAAAACAGTAATTCACCAGATCTAACTAGCTGGTCATTTATATCACAGAGATACAAGAAATTGTAGATGCTGGAATCTTGACCAAAGCACAACCTACCTAGAGGAACTCAATAGGTCAGGTCTGTAGAAGGATCCTGACCTTAAACATTGCCTGTTAATTCCTGCCACAGATACTGCCTGACCCGCTGAGTCCTTCCAACACAGCTAATAGCCTTTGATTACTTACAACTACAATTTGATCGGTATTTTAGTCAGCAGGGCAAGATTTAATAGTATCCCCAGGGCAACATTTTCATTCAGTGGGTGGTGGATATATGGAACAAGCTGCCAGAAGAGATAGTTGAGGCAGGTACTACAGTGCCCTCCATAATGTTTGGGACAAAAACCCATCAATTATTTATTTGCCTCTGTACCCACAATTTGAGCTTTGTAATAGAAAAAAAATCACATGAGGTTAAAGTGCACATTGTCAGATTTTATTAAAGGGTATTTTTATACATTTTGGTTTTAACCATGTAGAAACCAAAACACCCGATTTGATATTCCGTTTAGTTTAGAGTTACAGCGGGGAAACGGGCCCTTCAGCCCATTGAGTCCACACCGCCCAGCAATCCCCACACATTAACACTACCTTACACACACTAGGGACAGCTTTATGAATATATGAAGCCAATTACACAAACCTGTACGTCTTTGGAGTATGGGAAGAAACCGAAGATCTCAGAGAAAACCCACACAGGTCAGGGGGAGAACGTTCAGACTCCGTACAGACAGCACCCGTGCTCAGGATCGAACACGGGCCTCTGGAGCTGTAAGGCAGCAGCTCTACCGCTGCGCCACCATGCTGCCTTATCCATCCTATCCTTGTCCAATCCATCCATCACCTAATTATCCCTAATTAAGCTAATGGAAATTATACTGCATCCAGTCATTAATGAATACCATTAATTATTATATTATTATTTATATGTCTAGCTTGAAAAATGCCTATTCCACCAGGTGGCGCTTCGATGGCAGCCCCGCCAACAGTCTCTCCTTTTCGTCTTTTTTTTGTTATTTTTAGTGTGTTTAAAAAGTATGTGCTAAAAGTATGTGTTCTCTGGTTTGTTTTATGTGGGCAAGGAGGTCGGGGGAAACATTTTTTCAATCTTTTACCTTGCCGGAGATGCAATTGTTTTCCGGATCGTATCTCCAGTCGCTCTGCGGCCTAACATCGTGGAGCTGGATGCCTTGCTCGGGATTGACTTTGAGCCAGACCGCGGGGCGTGGACTTACCATCGGAGCCTATTCCTTGCCTGGGATCGACGCTCCAACCGCGGCTTGTGGACTTTAACGTCAAGGAGCTCGCAGCCTCGGGGACCGGCGTCGGGAAGCTTCAAAAGCCACATGACATTCGACTCGCCCCGACCTGGGGTAGATCGTCCGGCACAGGGGAGCTGAGATTTCCCCCCCCGATCTAGGAGCTTGATCGCCTCGACGAGGAGGCGCGCCGCCGGCTACGGGAGTAACATCGTCCCGTCAACGGAACCCGACCGCTGGAGGATAAAGAAAGGAGAGATTTAACTTTTTTTCATCCTCCATCACAGTGAGGAATGTGGAGAAGTCACTGTGGTGGATGTTCATGTTAAAATGTATTTTGTGTGTTTTGTTGCTTTTTATTGGTATGACTGTTTGGCAAGTCAAATTCCTCATGTTGCAAAACATACTTGGCTAATAGCATGATTATGATTATGATTATGAAAATCTATGGGAGATTTTGCCTACAATTGGAATTTTGTAAGGTCAGTCGTAACCTGATCATTTGTCACTATCAGTATTAACTCCTGGACTGATCTGGTAAAATATAGAGGCTTCCTTTGAACGTGGAGACCTTTTGCAATACTGCTTGAAAGTATCCAGAAAACTGGCCCCACCGCCCTCTGAGGCAGAGAATTCCTCAGACTCACAACTCTCTGTGAGAAAAAGTGTTTCCTCGTCTCTGTTCTAAATGGCTTACCCCTTATTCTTAAACAACATCGGGGACTTTTCCTGCCTGTAGTGTGTCCAAACCCTTAATAATCTTATATGTTTCAATAAGATCCCCTCTCATCCTTCTAAATTCTTGAACACCTTTCAAAGCAACCTGTTCGGGGTTCGAATCTTTCCATTGGCACCTATAAAGCAACTGAAGTCTGTTGCAGAGATCTCAACCGTGTGGGTGACCAAGAAACTGTCCCTGAATCTGGAGATATATTTGTTTTCAAACTTCTGTACTATCTGCCTGATGGGAGAGGGGATAGGAGGGCGTGACCAGGGTGAGACTGGTCCTTGATTCTGCTGCTGGCCTTGCCAAGGCAATGTGAAGTGTAGATGGAGTCAGTGGAAGGGAGGTTGGGTTGCGTGATGGACTAAGTGGCATCCACAACTCTCTGCAACTATGTTAATTGAAGAATTTATATGGTGCCCTATCTAACTCGGTACTGTTACCCTCATTTATAATGTACTAGACTAAGTGGGATGTGTTGGGTCCCAGCATCACACGGGATGGCTGGTCCCTCAATGCAATATTCCACCTCTCCGCCAATTCCAATATTGGTGGCCAGTGGGGGGGGGGGAGCTTTCTGGAGCACTAGTAATGGAGTTGTGTGCTGAAGGGACTGGTTTCCAGAGGACTAGTAAAGACATTATGGCCGAATGGATTAGTGGGCTGGCGGCTCAGTCACTCAAGCCTGTGGTGCTGGCAGCTCACTCACTCACGGCTGGTGGGCTCGCAGTTGACTCAAGGTTATTCCTTGAAATTCCATTTCAAACAAGGTGGCAGTGTGAACTATGAAGAGGATGTTAGGAGGTTGCAGGGGGACCTGGACAGGTTGAGTGAGTGGGCAGATGCGTGGCAAATGCAGTATAATATAGATAAATGTGAGGTTATCCACTTTGGCGGCAAAAACAAGGGGTCAGATTATTATCTCAATGGGGTTAGGTTAGGTAAGGGGGAGGTACAGCGAGACCTGGGTGTCCTTGTACACCAGTCACTGAAAGTTGGAGTGCAGGTACAGTAAGCAGTGAAGAAAGCTAATGGAATGTTGGCCTTCATAACAAGAGGATTTCAGTACAGGAGTAAAGAGGTTCTTCTGCAGCTGTATAGGGCTCTGGTGAGACCACATCTGGAGTATTGTGTACAGTTTTGATCTCCTAATTTGAGGAAGGACATCCTTGTGATTGAGGCAGTGCGGCATAGGTTCACGAGATTGATCCCTGGGATGGCGGGACTGTCATATGAGGAAAGATTAAAAAGACTAGACTTGTATTCACTGGCGTTTAGAAGGATGTAAAGAGGTTCTTCTGCAGTTGTACAGGGCTCTTCTTCACCCAGAGAGTTGTGAATTTATGGAATTCCCTGCCACAGAGGGCAGTGGAGGCCAAGTCACTGGATGGATTTAAGAGAGAGTTTGATATAGCTCTCGGGGCTAGTGGAGTCAAGGGATATGGGGAGAAGGCAGGCACGGGTTATTGATGGCGGACGATCAGCCATGATCACAATGAATGGCGGTGCTGGCTTGAAGGGCCAAATGGCCTCCTCATGCACCTATTTTCTATGTTTCTATGTGCAAGGGCACCAAATTCAAGTGCAGTTCCACACCATTTCAAGCAGGGTGCAAGGCCACTAAAGACAGCGAGTCGTGACTCTCCCTCCCCCATCTTGCAGAGACTGAGCCATGCCCACACTTCCGGGTTTTATTGTCCCTCCCTCCTCCCACCAGAAGGGGTGTGGCCTTCATGGCGTGATTGACAGGAGAGAGAATCTCAACATTTTTTATACATTAATAACTATTTTTCATCAATGGGAAAAATCATTGACACCTGATGAGCAGAGGGGGACTCTGAGTAAGATGGCTAAAAATCACAGCAATCAATATAAACGCAAACACATAGTGGTCAAGATTAGACTTTTAATTATATAGAAGGCAAGGCAGCTCTAATTATGCAAGGCAGCTCTAATTAGGCAAGGCAGCTTGCTTTTGCACTTTCAAAACCAAAGGCAACACAGCTTACTTTAGCACTTTCTAACCAAAACACACTTTTGAATTTTCAAACTACATTTTCAAACCATATTAAGGGCACTGACAGGTCAGTAAAACCACTCACAGTTTAGTAGACAAGTTATTCACAGCTCAGACAGTATTGCGACCTCTCGCTCCCCCATCATGCAGAGAACTGAAGCACCTCCACACTACCAGGTTTTATAATCCCTCCGGAAGGGACGTGGCCTTCAGGAGAGAGAATCTCAACATTTTTTAAACACTAATAACACTTTTATTTTTCATCGATGGGAAAAATCCGCTTGTCCTGCGCAGTGGAGGGGGATTCTGAGTAAGATGGCCAAAAATCACAGCCGTAAGTGGCAGCGTTTTTTCTAAAATCAATAAACAGAACAGGAAGTGGTCAAGATCAGACTTTTAGTAATATAGATAATTTGGCAGCATGGTGGCGCAGCGGTAGAATTGATGCCCTACAGCCAAAGCAGCGCCGGAGACCCGGGTTCGATCCCGACTAACCTGCGTGGGTTTTCTCCGAGATTTTCAGTTTCCTCCCACACTCCAAAGATGCACAGGTTTGTAGGTTAATTGGCTTGGTAAATGTAAAAATTGTCCCTAATGTGTGTAGGATAGTGTTAATATGCGGGGATCGCTGATCGGCATGGACCCAGTAAGCTGAAGGGCCTGTTTCCGCGCTGTATCTCTAAACTAAACTAAAAAATCTAGCTTGTTTTCCAGATCCAGGGTATAATGTTCTAAATAGAGGGGCACTTGTTGGTCACAACACTCGACTTTAAGTTGAAAGTCATGTTCATAAGACATAGGAGCGGAATTAGGCCATTGGGCCCTGCACCACCATTTGATCATGGGTGATCTATTTTGCCCTCTTAGCCCCTTTCTCTTGCCTTCTCCAGTCCAAACCTTTCTAACCAAGAAACCTGGGAGATACCCAACACATGGCGGCACTGTGATGCAGCAGTAGAGATGCTGCCTTACAGCGCCGGAGACCCGGGTTCAATCCTGACTATGGGTTCTGTCTGTACAGCATTTGTACATTCTCCCTGTGACCACGTGGGTTTTATCAGAGCACTGCTTTCCTCCCACACTCCGAAGATGTATAGATCTGTAGGTTAATCGGCTTCGGTAAAAATTATAAATTGTCCTGAGTGCGTTGGATAATGCTAGCAGCGTACGGGGATCGCTGGCCGGCGCAGACTCGTTAGGCCAAAGGGCCTGTTTCCGCGCTGTATTTCTAAACTGAACACGGACTAATTTTATGACTCTTAGATGTTAAATTATTCAGCTTATTTAAAAAAATATCTCGTAGAAGCACTTCATTTATCTTTAGAGGAATAGTCGTGCTGCTATGATTGGCATTTTTGCATTTGATTTTCCATTTAAATTGTCACTTGCATTCTTCTCCTTTCCCCCACAATCCCACCTCCACCTCGACATATCCCTTTCACAGATCTGTGTCTTTTGTGTTTCGGGCATCTTTTCTCTCTGGATCGCAGCTGTCAAAGCTCAATGCTCAGATGGGCCAAAAGAAAAATAACAATTTGAAGAGCAACGCCACTTAGTCATTAGTATTTGTGACAACGCTGTCACCAGCTATATTTCAGTTGCTCCTAAGTAATTACATCTGTTAACCCAGTAATCAGCTCATTTACAGTGTGGAAGCTCGGAGCTGTGCCCAGAAAACAATATCTGCAGTCTTAGCGATCACACTGAACTGCCGTCACTTTAGCCATGGGAATGTCTAGCGGTGCAAAAACACAGCAGCTGAGTAGTTTTCATTTGCAGTTGTAGTCACTCACTGGCCACCCTGACCAGCTATGGTTCAGTCGGCAGGTTGCTCTCTCAGCTCCGAGTCAGAAGGTCGTTGATTAAAGTCATGCTCCGGAGAACTGCAGAATAGAGTTGTCCAGCACAGAAACAGATCCTCGTCATGCCTCCCATCGCATACCCATATGTACAGCAAAGATAGACACAAAATGCTGGAGTAACTCAGCGGTGCAGGCAGCATCTCTGGAGAGAAGGAATGGGTGATGTTTCTGGTCAAGACCTTTCTTCTCACGCCATTTATGAAATTCCCATTTATCAGCACTGTAGTTTAGTTTATTGTCACGTGTACCGAGGTAAAAGTGGAAAGCATTTTGTTGCATGCTATCTAGTCAGCAGAAAGAATATACATGATTACAATCGACCTACTTTCTATCTTTGTCCCGCCCCCAACCCCGACATCAGTCTGAAGAAGGGTCTCGACCCGAAACGTCACCTTCTCTTCATAGATGCTGCCTCACTCGATGAGTTACTGCAGCATGTTGTGTCTACCTTAGAACCTGTCCATGTTCTCCAGAAACACTGAGTTACAGTCATAGAGTCTTACAGCATGGAAACAGGCCCTTCGGCTCAACTTGCCCACACCAGCCTACGGGTCCCATCTACACTATCTGCCTGCATTTGGCCGATATCCCTCTAAACATGTCCTTTTAATTGTACCTGTCTAAATAACAGTACTTTTGTTTAAACCAGCACATGCAGGTTGTAAGGAGTTTAGATGTTTTGGATGGGTACCAGGTATGGTGAAGCATCTTGGTGTAAATTCAGCCTATTTGCTCATTTGTGACATGGATTATTTTTCTGGACGAATGTTTTGCTGAGGCAGTGCGAGCATAAAACAGATGGCTGCTATTTAAAAAGGATAAAGATTCCAAGATAATTTGCCTTACTTTACTGAATATTTGGAAGCAAAATCGTGCCTCCCTTGTTTAGTTGTGTGTAGTTTAGAGTTCTGGGATTTCCGAAAATGCAAGGCACTAATTGGCGAAAAATAACGTTTTTAATCTGTTCATGCAATTAAATAATCCAGTACTTTAAATCAAACCCCACTGTGGGGCAGCAGCTCTCCAACTACGCCACCGCCCTTAATATTGATTGATTATTAAACAATACCACGAGTTTGTAATCAGTGGAGTAATCATGGACTGAATGGCCTAATTCTCAAAGTCAAAGTATCCTTTATAGTCATTCAGACCTTTCGGCCTGAACAAAATTTTGTTGCCTTGCAGTCATACATATAATTTTAAAAAAAACACACAATAAACACAAATTTAACATCCTCCACAGTGAGTTCACCAGGCATCTCCTCACTGTGATGGAAGGCAAAAGTCTTAATGTCTTTGTCTCTTTTGTCTCTTCTGATGTTATGTCTTATGGAAACAATGCACAGATATTTCTCACAGTGGATTTAGTTCATCATGCATTATCTCTTCTTTCTCCTCATAGGTCCTGTTTGTCCCCAGACATTGGTGGCACTATGTGGAATCCTTGGATCCTGTCACCATCAGCATTAACTCCTGGATAGAACTGGTAAAATATAGAGGTTTCCTTTCAACATGGGAATTGCTTACGATACAATACGATAGAACTTTATTTATCCCAGGAGGGAAATTGGTTTGCCAACAGTCATGAAACACAAAATACATGAAACATGAAATTAAAGTGACGAGTGAAAAGGATTGGGGATGTGCAAAGATTTGGGGACGGAGGAAGAGGGGAGTCAATCGACCCCACGACAGAAAGGGGAGGAGTTGTACAGCTTTATAGCCACAGGGAAGAAGGATCTCCTGTGCGTTCTGTGCTGCATCTTGGTGGAACCAGCCTGTTGCTGAAGGTGCTCCTCAGGTTGACCGGTGTGCCATGGAGGGCGTGAGCTATATTGTCCAAGATGCTCCGCAGTTTGAGAAGCATCCTCCCCTCCAAGACCAACCTCCCGTGGAATCCAACTCCGCCCCCAGGACGGAGCCAGCCATCCTGATGAGTTTGTTAATCCTGCTTCTGTTACCTCAAGTGCAATGATCAGCATTCTTTGTCCAAAGTGCTGGAGGAACTCAGGGGAGTCAGGCAGCATCTGCGGAGGAACTGGACAGAGAGCTTCCTCCAGCACTGTTGGAGGTACAGCATCGCATATTTCGCTTGGGCAGCTTACAGCTCATTGGTATGAATATTGATTTCTCTCACCTCAGGTAGCCCCAGCATTCCCTCTCTCTCTATCCCTCCCCCACCCGTCACACCAGCTTCTCGTTTTCACCCTACAAACAGCTGACGATGGCCTGTTTCCTTTATCATCGTAACTTTTTTTGCATATCTTTCATTCATTGTTCTTTATCTCTCCACATCACCGTCTATATCTCTCGTTTCCCTTATTCCCAACCAGTCTGAAGCAGGATCTCAACCCGAAACGTCACCATTCCTTCTCTCCAGAGATGCTGCCTGGTCCGCTGAGTTACTCCAGCTTTTTGTGTCAATCCTCCAGCACTATGTTTTAATCAAGATTCCAGCATCTGCAGTTCCTTGTGCCTGCATTCTTCATCCTTCCCCTAGGTGTCACTAGTGCTTAGTTAGCCTTATTCTCATCTCTGAAGGTTGTAATTTCACGTTTAGTTTAGAGATACGCTGCGGAAACTGGTCCTTCAGCCCACTGAGGCCGCGCCGACCAGCGATCCCCGTACACTAGCACTATTCTACACACTAGGGACAATATACAATTTTTACCGAAGCCAAATTAACCTACAAACCTGTACGTCTTTGGAGTGTGGGAGGGAACCAGTGCTCCCGAGAAAGCCCACGTGGTCAAGGAGAGAACGTGCAAACTCCGTACAGACAGCAGCCATAGTCAGGATTGAACCCGGGTCTCTGGCACTTTGTCAGCAACTCTACTGCTGCCCCACCTTGCTGCCCCATGTACACACCATGTACTCACTTTCTACAGGCCATTCCCAGGTTGAGTGAGTTAGATGTGGCCCTTGTGGCTAAGGGGATCAGAGGGTATGGAGAGAAGGCAGGTACGGGATACTGAGTTGGATGATCAGCCATGATCATATTGAATGGCGGTGCAGGCTCGAAGGGCCGAATGGCCTACTCCTGCACCTAATTTCTATGTTTCTATGTTACCGAACACCTGACGTATGGACACCTCTACATGCAAGAGAACTCCCATAATATAATTACATTCAAAAGTACGTTGTATATATATATTAATAAAATAACATGCTGGCGTAATTCAGCGGGTCAGGCAGCATCTGGAGAACATGAATAGGTGCCATTTCTTCAGACTGATTGTGGTGGGGAAGGGAAGACAGGTGGAAGAGAGAAGACAGGTAGAGCCTGGTAAATGATAGGCGGATATAGGTGAGGGGTTTTTTAAATAGGTAGATGGTTGGACAAAGTCCAGAGGTGAAAAGACAAAAGATGTAAGATAAGGAGATAAGAATAGCAGAGGTGTGAATTGTTCCGTACACTAAAGGATAGCACAGTGGCGCTGCACCGGTGGCACAACTAAACATAAAGTAAACTGGTAGAAGTTGCTGCCTTGCAGCGGCGAGACCCCAGTTCGGTCCTGACCGCATGCTGTCTGCGTGCGCTGTTTGCACGTTCTCCCTGTGACTCCGGGTGCTCCGGTTTCCTCAAAGACGAAATGAAATGTTCCCTTTATTGCCATTCAGACCTTTCGCTCTGAACGAAATTTCGTGCCTGCAGTCATACATATAATAAAAACAACAAAACCACACAATAAACACAAATCTAACATCCACCACAGTGAGTTCACCAGGCACCTCCTCACTGTGATGGAAGGCAAAAGTCTTAGTCTTTGTCTCTTCCCTTCTTGTTCTTCCTCTGCGCTGAGGCGATCCAGGCCTCCAATGTTGTGACCCCTGCCGGGTGATGGTAAGTCAGTCCCGCGGGTGAATCCAGCTCCGTGAACGGGCTGATTCAAACTCCGCGGCCCGGCATGGTCTAAGCTGCCGTAGCTGCCGCCCTCCAGTCCAGAGGACGCAGCTGTTGTTGCGGGAGCTCCGGAAAACAGGTCACCAACCAGTGACTTGCGAGCTCCCGACGATGTCGCCCACTGGGCCCGCGGCCGGGCCTAGGAAGCCGCGTCGCCACCGCCGCCGGAATGCCAGAACGCTGCCACAGCTCCAAGTCGGGCCGTTGCCGCTACCGGAGCGCCGCCACAGCTCCAGGTCGGGCCGCTGCTGCTGCCAGGTCGGGCCGCTGCTGCTGCCAGGTCGGGCCGCTGCTGCTGCCAGGTCGGGCCGCTGCTGCTGCCAGGTCGGGCCGCTGCTGCTGCCAGGTCGGGCCGCTGCTGCTGCCAGGTCGGGCCATTGCCGCTACCGCTGACGGAACGCCGCCGCAGCCCCAAGGCCGTCAGCTCCGCCATTAGGCCTCAGCACAGATGGAGACGGAGACAGGGGAAACGACAAGAAAAGGTCGCATCTCCCCGAAGGAAGAGACTAAAACCATGTTTCTCCCACCACCCACACCTACACAACTCAATAAACTAAACTAAAACAGACAGAAGAAAAAAAATAAAAATAAAACAGACGGACTGCAGGTGAGCCGCAGCTGCCAGGCTGCGCCGCCACTTCCGGATTGGATTTGCAGGTTTATTGCCCCGAGTGTGCAGGGAAGGGATAAGAAAGTGGGATAACATAGAACTCGTGTGATCAAAGGATCGATGGTTTGAAGGGGCTGTTTCCATGCTGTATCTAGCTAAACATGCAACTTTAATCACCTCCATTCAATCAGTCAGCATCCTTATCTAAAGAGATCAAGCCAGTTCATTTATTTCTGATAGCCTCATATTTCTGGTATCACCCTTCCAAACCTTTGCTTTATCCTCTCCACTTTTGCCTTATCCTCTCCACTTTTGTTCCAATGCTGGAAACACAAGTAGATAGACACAAAATGCTGGAGAAACTCAGCAGGACAGGCAGCATCTCTGGAGAGAAGGAATGGGTGATGTTTCGGGTTGAGACCCTTCTTCAACTCTTCAGGATATGAAAAAGGATCTCGACCCAAAGCGTCGCCCATTTCTTCTCTGCCTGTGCTGCCTGTCCAGTTGAGTTACTCCAGCATTTTGTGTCTACGATGTAAACCAACATCTGCAGTTCCTTCCAACACACTACAATTTTACAAGTAGTGCAAATGGCCTTGAGCCCATTGATCTTCTTCCTCAACAATGCTGTCATCACACCCCCATAACCTCAGTCTTGAATGTAACCAAGCTCTCACAGCCTTCTACGGCAGAGAATTCCAATAGTTCACAGCATTTGTCTCGCTGCTAAATCGTCTCTTATCCTGGTTCTGGCGTCTGCACAGATCTCAATGTCTTTTTACGAATTAAATAACATTATGTCATCTCCCTCTACTATATGGAATGTGAAGTGCAACTCCCTGAGTAGATTCCTGCAGGAGTCAATCAATAACCTGTCTTCCCAGATAACTGCGCAAAAACATTCTTAAATGACTACACCCAGTCAGACGTCTTCTCCATTGAAAGTTTGACTGATCTGACTTTCTTTGGCTGTGCTTATTAACAGATTTGTTATTTTCCATTTCTCTTGTAGAATATGTTTATTAAAATCTTGTTATGTTCTGGCACAAGCACAATTAGACACTTCAGTCTGTGTTCTCAGGCATGTGTCATCGTTCTCTGGGGATTACGTGGCTCCCAACTGCCGGACAGTGGTCTTGTCGGTTAGGGCTCCTGTGTCGTGCTTATCTTCTTCTTTGACGACCCTTGTAGTTGAGGATAACAGGCTTCCACTCCATTTTCCATTGGTTCCAAGGTTGCCGAGGCCCCTGAGAAGTGGAAGAAGCCCCATGTTTTCCAGAGGAACGCACAAAGTGCTGGAGTAACTCAGCGAGTCAGGCAGCAGAAGGTTTTAAAGAATACGAGTAGAATTAGGCCATTCGGCCCATCAAGTCTACTCCGCCATTCAATCATGGCTGATCTAACTCTCCCTCCTAACCCCATTCTCCTGCCTTCTCCCCATAACCCCTGACACCTGTACTAATCAAGAAGCATTGCTGGAGAGCATGGATAAGTAACATATCTTTAGTCTTTACTTTAGAGATACAGCGCGGTAACAGGCCCCTCAGCCCACCGGGTTCGCCAGCGATCCTGCCATCCTCTGGCAATATCCTACACACTAGGGACAATTTACATTTTTACCGAAGCTAATTTACCTGCATGTCTTTGGAGTGTGGGAGGAAACCAGAGCACCTGGAGAAAACCCACGCGGTCACAGGGAGAACGTACAAACTCCACCCGTAGTTAGGATCAAACCCGGGTCCCTGACGCTGTAAGGCAGCAACACAGCCACTGTGCCACCGTGCCTCTTGGAAACATAGAAACATAGAAAATAGGTGCAGGAGGAGACCATTCGGCCCTTCGAGCCAGCACCGCCATTCAATATGATCATGGCTGATCGTCCGCTATCAATAACCCGTGCCTGCCTTCTCCCCATATCCCTTTACTCCACTGGCCCCTAGAGCTCTATCCAACTCTCTCTTAAATCCATCCAGTGATTTGGCCTCCACTGCCCCCTGTGGCAGGGAATTCCACAAATTCACAACTCTGAGTAAGAAAGTTTTTTTCTCAACTCAGTCTTAAATGGCCTCCCCTTTATTCTAAGACTGTGGCTCCTGGTTCTAGTCTCACCCAACATTGGGAACATTTTTCCTGCATCTAGCTTGTCCAGTCCTTTTATAATTTTATATGCTTCTATAAGATCCCCCTCATCCTTCTAAACTCCAGTTATGGACAGGACCTTCGTCAGACCTGGTTTTGTCATGATTTTTATCAAAGGAAGTTTACTTGAGGTTGGTGGCATTTTGCAGCTTGCATAGTCAGGTGTGTTGACAACTCAGATCAATGTAATTATAGCATCAAGGACATTTGAGTTTATAGGTGTTTAAATTAGACTTGGAACACAAGATGAGCCATGACATTGAATGGAGAGCAGGTTCAAAAGACAATATTGCTTATTCCTTATTATAGTCATGCATTTGAAGACGTTGCTAAAATGTGAGTTGGAGTTTAGTTTATTGTCATATACACCGAGGTACATTAATAAGCTTTAAGAGCCTGTCCCACCAGCATGCGATTGCATGCGTCTAGCACGACCAAACGTGGTCGCTTGAGGCGTACGGCCGCGCGGGGCCGGTCCAACTTCGAACCGCGGAGGCATATGGAGTTGTGCGGGGCAGGACTCCGAAATTCCTGCACTGTTCAAAAATTCTGCGCGCCAACGGCCTGTCGGCCTGCAGGCGCATTGGGGGCGTACGCAATGTCTTGACGGCGTATGCCTAGCGTGGGGCGTTGCGTGATGACGTCACCGCCCAACGTCGTGCGATGTCCAAATTCAGTCGGCCCGCCTCCTGCCCAGCTGATTGGTGAGTATGATGTCGAGATCAGCCCCGCACAACTCCCTACGCCTCCGCGGTTCGAATTGGGACCGGCCCCGCGCGGCCAAACGCCTCAAACGACCACGTTTAGTCGCGCTAGACGCATGCAATCGCATGCTGGTGGGACAGGCCCTTTAGTTGCGTGCTAACCAGTCAGCGGAAAGACGATACATATTTGCAATCGAGCCTTCCACAGTCTACAGATACAGGATAAAGGGAATAACGTGAATAACGTTTAGTGCAAGATAAAGTCCAATCAAAGATAGTCCGATGTTCTCCAATGAGGAAGATAGTAGCTCAGGACTGCTCTCTAGTTGTTGGTATATGTTGAATGGGAAAGAAATCTAGCTGTTATCATGCGTTAATCTATAAAGTACATGATCAATATTACAAAACAAATATAAAGCTTACAATGGATCGGACATAGATTCTTACTGAATCCTGAGCTTTTTACCCCCACTCGTTTGATGCAAGGACGAGTTGGACCCAGGCCACTCCCTCTTCTCCCTTGTCCCATCGGGCAAAGGGTACAGAAGTGTGAAAACGCACACCTCCAGATTCAGGGACAGTTTCTTCCCAGCTGTTATCAGGCAACTGAACCATACAACAACAACTAGAGAGCAGTCCTGAACTACTATTTACCAATTTGGAGACCCTCGGACTAGCTTTGATCGGGCTTTACCTGGCACTAAACATTATTCCCTTATCATGTACCTGTAGACTGTGAATCTTCTTCTTGCGTATGGCTTGCACAGCCTAAAGTTGTAGGACAACTTGTTCTATCTGATCTGATTTGATTGTCCACGTCGGGTTGATTGCATTAGACGAAACAGGGCGGACCACGTGACAATAAACAATAGACAGTAGGTGCAGGAGGAGGCCATTTGGCCCTTCGAGCCAGCACCGCCATTCAATGTGATCGTGGCTGATCATTCCCAATCAGTACCCCGTTCCTGCCTTCTCCCCATATCCCCTGACTCCGCTATTTTTAAGAGCCCTATCTAGCTCTCTCTTGAAAGCATCCAGAGAACCCGCCTCCACCGCCCTCTGAGGCAGAGAATTCCACGTGAAGGTTGCAATCTCCCACCCCACACTGTAAATGATTCCATTGTAATCATGTATTGCCTTTATGCTGACCGGATAACGCCACAAAAGTTTTTCACTGTACCTCGGTACACGTGACAATAAACTGAACTGATACTGTATCACTCATACCCTATATAGCAAGGGTTCCCAACCTGGGGTAAATTTACCCTCAGCGGGTAAGTTTATTGATTCTGGATTTGTACATATTTTTTCTCATTGACTGACTGTGTTTGGTTCTGGTATACTGGTATCTGTTCATCATTAGTTGTTCTTAAATAATTGAAATAAAATTGTTATGTGCTATTAAAGTTGCCAGGGGTAAACGGGACGAAAAATGTTGGGAAACCCTCGACTTGAGCTCATCCAAATTCCGACTGCCTCCAACCTCAATTTTGAACCAGGTCCTGTCCACCTGTCACTGATGTGCTGTCGTTGCATTGGTCTCTGGTCCAAAGTTCCGTAAAGTTAAAATTCTCTTCCTGGTTTACAAAACCTGGTCTTGTCTCTTCGACTTGTCGCCCAGCAGCGGGCCAGTGCACTTATGTTTCAGCATCACAGCATCCTTCCTTTTCATTGCACTTGCCTCAGGAACAGCACCCTTAGCAATGAATTCTGCTATAAACCTCCAGAGCTACACGCTGTCTTAACATTACAAATAAGAAGGAAATTGCCCGTCCCGATGAGTTATTCCCGCACTTTCTATCTGTGTCTTTATTTTCTGTACAGTACAGCATAGGCGCCCATCTAAAAGTCTCTTAAGCACCGCTATCAAACCTGCCTCCACCGCCATCCCTGACAGCATTTCCCGGCACCCACCACCGCCTGTGTAAAAGAAAATTACCCCGTACATCTCCTTTAAACTTTTCCCCTTTAACCTTAAAGTTACGCCCTCTAGTCTTTGACATTCCCACCCTGGGAAAAGGTTCTGATTGCTTACCCTACTTACTATACCACTCAAAAATTTAATAGCGACCAGAACAGCAAGCAACACTCCAACTGCAGCCTAACCAAAGTCTTATCGAACACCATGACTTCTTGACTCTTGTATTCAATGCCCCTGATGGGTGAAGGTTAGCATTGAAAGACAATTGAAGTATTTTTTATTTGTACATTTAAACTGTTTTGATGTCCTTGCGTTGCATGCGAAGGAGGATTAGCGCAGGTGGTACTGCATGCAGTCTTGCACCATTGCATGTAGTTCACGCCCACCTTGAGTACAGCCAGCTTTGCGGAGAACTTTAATAAGGCAGCAGGACACCCTCGTGACTGAGGCTGGTATCACATGTTTGAAAGGCAGTTGATATGCTGGGCCACATGCCTCCATAGTAATTGTGGTTTCCTGAATTTTGATTCACATGTCTTCCCCAGAAAATTTAACTGAGTCACTTCCAACGTTGATATTTGGCAGCATCCGTTAGAGATGTCATGCAGCTCACTCAAATTAAGACAGGACGTTACAGGCCATCTGTATCCATCAGTCATTTTCATGTTATATGGGGATTTTCTTATGAACAAAATTGTTTGCTTTAGAAAAGGTTCATAAGTGATAGGAGAAGAATTAGGCCATTCGGCCCATCGAGTGTATGCCATTCAATCATGGTTGATCTATCTCTCCCTTCTAACCCCATTCTCCTGCCATATCCCCATAACCCCTGACACTGTACTAATCAAGAATCTATCTCTACCTTAAAAATCTCCATTGACTTGGGCTCCACAGCCTTCTCTGGCAATGAATTCCACCAATTCCCCGCCCTCTGACCAAAGAAATTCCTTCTCATCTCCTTCCTAAAGGAACGTCCTTTAATTTTGAGACTATGACCTCTGGTCCTAGTAACTGGTCTTTAAGAAAATATATTTCATTGTGAAGTGATGAAAGGCACCAGTTCCATGTTATCCCACTTTCTCATCCACTCCCCCTGCACGCAACGGGCAATTTACAGAGGCCAATTAACCTACAAACCCACACATCGCCTTTTCATACCTCTGGTTTCCCTCTCCCCTGACTCTCAGTCTGAAGAAGGGTCTCGACCCGCTGAGTGACTCCAGCATTTTGTGTCTACCACACATCTCTGAGATGTGGGAGGAAACTGGAGGAAACCAACATGGTCCCGGGGAGGTAGACAAAAATGCTGGAGAAACTCAGCGGGTGAGGCAGCATCTATGGTGCGAAGGAAATAGGTGGCGTTTCAGGTCGAATCCCTTCTTCAGACTGATGGGACGGTGGGGGGGGGGAGGAAGAAAGGAAAAGGTGGAGCCAGAGGGCTGAGGGAGAGCCGAGAAGGGGCAGAGAAAGTAAGGACTACCTGAATTTAGAGAAGTCAATGTTCATACCGCTGGGGTGCAATCTGTTCTCGGCGCGAGCCTGCATGACGAATAATCAGTGTGGGAAGGATCTGCAGACGCTGGTTTAAACCAAAGATAGACACAGAAAACTGGAGCAACTCAACGGGACCAGCAGCATCTCTGGAGATAAGGAATATGTGTCCTTTTTTTGGGGGTCGAATCCCTTCTTCGGACTGCAGATGCTGTAATCATGTATTGTCTTTCTACTGACTGGATAGCACGCAACAAAAAGCTTTTCACTGTACCTCGGTACAATAAACTAAACTCAGAACTGGGAAATGTTTCGACCTTCAACGTTACCTATCCATCTTCTCCGGAGGTGCTGCCTGATCCGCTGTGCTACTCCAGCACTTTGTGTCCTTTTGTGATTTTTCTCAAGCAAACAGTGCAGATGGCTGCGATTTGCACATTTCTGTGCCTGGCCAGCTCATTGGGATGAATGCATTGCATTATTTGCATGGTTATTTATAACAGTAAACATTAACAGAAATGCATATTCATGCATATTCTCCCTTAGTTGGCTCCTGTTGCAGCATTGTCTTCTGCATAGCCACCCGTTTAAAGGTCTTGACTTCTAATGAACCTATGTACCTCCAGCTGGCATGGACATAAAAGCTTCATTGTGCAGAGTAATGTAAATTTATTAATGTGACCTTTTTCAAAGTTACCGGCTGCTTCAACATGTATTTAGTTAACTCGGGTCACGTTCCACACTAATCTATCATAGTGCTGTATTCTACGGTAAATTTACAAATTCCCAGTTTAGCAACCACAAGTACAACGGACAGCAATATTTACAGTCCTGGAAGAGGGTTTATGGGGCCAAGAGAGCTACAAAGTTGAGGAGAATCAGTCTGAAGAAGGGTCTCGACCCGAAACGTCACCCATTCCCTCCAGAGATGCTGCTTGTCCCGCTGAGGTACTCCAGCATTTTGTGCCTATCTTCGGTGTAAGCCAGCATCTGCAGTTCCTCCCTACACTAAACAAAATTGAGGAATTGGCCAAGAAAAAATTGCTGCTGCATATTTTTTTCAAAGTTTGCAAATTATGTTGTAGTAGGTAATGAATGGAGACAGTCGCATTTTCCAACCTCAGAGAATCTTTGTGTGCAGTGATGTAATGCTGACCGTGTTAACTCCACAAGAAAAAAACTCTTCAAAGACATGAAATAGCTGACATGGTATAAGTAACAGAATTAAATGGAAATGCTCTCTTGGTCTCTTCCCCTCTCTGTCTCCACATTCCTTGGCTCTCCCGTTCTCTGACTCTCCCATTCTGTCTCTCCCGTTCTCTGTCTCCCTCTCAGTGCCTTACCCCCTCCGTGCCTCTATTCCCCTCCCGTCACTCCCCCTCCCCGTCTCTCTGCCTCCCTCCTCCCCTCCCTGCCCCTTCCTCTCCCTCTTTCCCCCTCCCTGCCTCTCCCTCTCCCACCTTCTCCCTCTCCTCCTCTCCCTCTCCCACCTTCTCCCTCTCCTCCTCTCCCCTCCCCGCCTCTCCCTGTCTCTCTGCCTACCGTCTCCCACCTCTCCCCCCTTCTCTGCTCCTCTTTCCCCCCCCTCCCTTCCCTGCCCCTCTCCCTCTGTGATATGCCTGGTGCAGATTTATGTTTTTTAGGCAAGGTATAAAGTGTGCAGTGGAGAGGAGAGAGGAGGTTTGTGAGTGGGTAATTTTGATAACACCATTGCGCTTATGAATGAGACCCCAAAGAGTCTTGCTGCTCACAAAATAGTGTGGCACAAGCTGCACTAAATCACCGCGTGCCTTATTGTGGGACCTCCATAAATATGCCGGGGATAATGTCAACAAACAAGTGAAAAATACCTTGTTTATGCTACTCCAGTTTATGTGGTGTGGGTTTTAAAGCAGCAGGGATTTTTATGGTTAAGATATAAGCAAGGGAGTTCAAGCTCCAAGTCTAACACATCATCCAAACACTTCCTCAAATATCTTTCATTATTAATGCAACATCTAGGGCAAAATATTTTACTGTACTGTTGAACCACCTTAGCTGCTTCGTGTTAAGGAGTTTATTTGTCTGTCGGTCTTTTTGTACTTTTATTTGGAAAGTAATCAGTGATTTGGTATCTGTAAACAAATCAATGGAAGTGAATGGTATGACCATGATATTGGCATCTCAAGGGTACCAGCTGGCAAATTATGCTTCAGTTACAGAGCCACATCCAGGGTGAAGCTCTGAATAGCTCGAAGCTCTGCAACCCAGGAGCATTATAAGTGGAGCAAAGAAACAAACTGCTTGAGCCACTCACCCCTTCCCAGTTCACTCACCAGTCTTAAGGGCCTGTCCCACTGTACGAGGTAATTCAAGAGTTCTCCCGAGTTTTCCCCTGATTCGTACTCGGAGAATGTCCATAGCGGGTCCGTAGGAGTTTGTGGATGTCTCCTAGCGGCTCGTACGCGTAACGGTGGGTACTCGGGGAATCCGGTAAACTCGTGACGTTTTTTCAACACTTAAAAATGTCCACGAGTAAAAAAATGCTTGTGATGAAAAAAAAATTGTTACTTTTTACTCATCCGAGCCGCTACGAGACATCCACGAACTCCTACGGACCCTCCACGGACATTCTCCAAGTTCGAATCGGGAAAATGGGAGAACTCTTGAATTACCTCGTACAGTGGGACAGGCCCATTACTGTCTCCGACTACATTTTATCTCTGTACCGCCCACTCCCCTGACATCAGTCTGAGGAAGGGTCTCGACCCCGAAACGTCACCCATTCCTTTTCTGCAGAGATGCTGCCTGTCCCGCTGAGTTACTCCAGCATTTCTGTCTGCTTGAACAACTCCATATGTGTAGGAAAGAACTGCAGTTGCTGGTTTTCACCGAAGATAGACACAAAATGTTGGAGTAACTCAGCGGGACTGGCAGCATCTCTGGAGAGAAGGAATGGGTGACGTTTCAGGTCGAGACCCTTCTACAGACTGAGAGTCAGAGGAGAGGGAGACATGGAGGTATGTTAGTGAGGTGTGAAAATTAGAAATCAAAGGGGAAGAGGTTCAAAGAAAATGTGGAATGGATCATTGTTAGCTGAGGGGAAGATGACAATGAGGCATATAATGTAGAATATAATCTGGAGGACAGTAAAACTAATCGGAGAACTGGGATGGGGGTGGGATGGAGACAGAGGGAAAGCAAGGGTTACTTGAAGTTAGAGAAGTCAATGTTCATACCACTGGGGTGTAAGCTGCCCGAGCAAAATATGAGGTGCTCCAATTGAAATTGAAATTCCTCCAATTTGCACTGGGTCTCACTCTGGCAATAGAGGAGGCCCAGGACGGAAAGATCAGTGTGGGAATGGGAGGGGGAGTTAAAGTGTTTACCCAGCGGGAGATCACATAGGCCTCGGCGTTCTCACTGTGACCGCGTGGGTTTTTCCGGGTGCTCAGGATTCCATCCACATTCCAAAGATGTGCAGGTTGTGTATACACATCCCTATGCTCTGGACCTATGCTCCTGGTAGGGCCACCCATGGCGGTAAAGTCGAGGGGGAGGTCTCTGACAAAGAGCAATCCAACCAAGACCTCAACGGTGGAACATGCAGAGGATGATAGCTGAGTTTAGTGGAGCTTCACAACGGCTGGGAAGGTGGATGAAGGCTGCAGCAGAAAAGGGTCCCCAGTCGTCTTGGATTCCATGCCACTGGATCCTGACCCAGATCTGTCAAGGACCATGTGGTGGCTGTCTGTGCACCAGTCTCCCCACGTTAAACAAAGTCACGCACAGGCGTCCTCCATGAGAGGGCAGTCATACTCGTTTCGAGTGACCACCGATGATGATAGAATAGAACTAGTGTACAGGTGATCGCTGGTCGTCGGGGACTTGGCTGAAGTGCCTGTTTCCACGCTATATCTCTAAACTAAACTGAGCTATAATGCCGTCATCGTTTCTAAATGGAAAATTCATATTTCCAATCTTGGAACGTGAGAAGTGAAGTCAGACAGTAGAACGTTTCAAGTTAATTGAACACAAAAGAGACAGCAAGGAAGAAAGTAAGTACTGGGAGCAGGAGCCAGTTATGCAGTCCCTTGTCTCTGCTCTGCCATTCACTGCTGATCTGAACTTGGCCTTGTTCCATTATGTTTCTGTTCCCCAGTACCCTCGCTGCACCAGTCATCCAAACATGATCTCAGCCCTAAACGTGACTCTTTGGTAGAAAATTCCAGAGATCTACAACCCTGTGAGAGGAGAAATTCCTCCTCGGTTCACTTTTAAATGAGTGGGCCCCTTGTTGTGAAAGACTGTCACCTAGTTCTAGATTCTCTCAAGGAGGGAGTCAAGACCTGACAATGTCTAGACGCTAACTACTGGGGCTGCAAATGAGGTTGGAATCTGATTGACGTGTTTTTTATAAAACAAGTTTGTCCTGATGCACAATGAAGATATAAGGAACTGCAATTTAGTTTAGTTTAGAGATACAGCGCAAAAACAGGCCCTTCGGCCCACCGAGTCTGTGCCGACCACGATCCCCGCATATTAACACAATCCTACACACACTAGGATAAATTTACATTTATACCAAGCCAGTTTACCTGCAAACCTGTACATCTTTGGAGTGTGGGAGGAAACTGAAGGTCTCGGCGAAAACCCACACAAGTCACGGGGAGAACGTGCAAACTCCGTACAGACAGCACCCGTAGTCGGGATCGAATCCAGGTCACCGATGCCGCAAACGCTGTAAGGCAGCAACTCGACCGTTGCCCCACCGTGCCACCCTTATAATGGCGTTGATAAGCGACACAATAGGTATAGACTATAATAGAAGGAAGTTCCTGCAATAACTTTATAAATCAATCGGTTAATATTGTGTGCAGTTAGAAAGCAATGGTAGGGTGCAAAGAAAATTCTCCAGAATGTTGCAACTGCAGATGCTGGTTAGATGCCAGATGCACCCGCAGTCGGGACCGAACCTGGGTCTCCGGCGCTGCAAGTACTGTAAGACAGCAACTCTTCCGCTGCACCACTGTGTTGGCATCTTCAGCAAAATACTGCAGAAGGATCCAGACATAAAACATGTTCTGTCCATGATTTTATTCTAGTTTATTGTCGCGTGCACCGAGGTACACTGAAAAGCTTTTTGTTGCGTGCTATTCAATCAGCAGAAGGACTATACATGATTACATGATAGTGGGTATAACCTTCATTGCAGGATAAAGTCTAAATTAAAAATAGTCCGAGGGTCTCCAATGAGGTAGATGGTCGGTCAGGACTGCTCTCTTGTTGGTGATAGTATGATTCAGTTGCCTGATAACAGCTGGGAAGAAACTGTCCCTAAATCTGGAGGTGTGCGTTTTCACACTTCTGTACCTCTTGCCTGATGGGAGAGAGGAGACGAGGGAGTGGGAAGAGAAGAGGGTGCGACTGGTCCTTGATGATGCTGCTGGCCTTGCCGAGGCAGCGTGAACTGTAGATGGAGTCAGTGGAAGGGAGGTTGGTTTGTGTGATGGCCCGGGTTGCGTCAACGACTCTTTGCAATTTCTTGTGGGCTGAGTTAGTCCATCACTTTGTGTTTTGCTCCGTTGAACATCCATGGAAAGAGGCACAGTTTTGCTACTTTTTTACTTTCATGCCATTAGAGCTGATTCTGATCATTTCTGTTTCCAGGGCGAAGATGATGAAGCCAGAGTTGGGGAGGCGTTGACTCGGACCATAGTCTGTGCTCTGAAGTCCACTGATCATTCTACTGACACTGCCAGCTGGCTGAATGCCACCGAGGTGTGTGAGTCCATGTTTAATTTATCAATGCATCCTTGGTTATCAAACTCAAATATCAAACCACCAGCTGGCGTTTGGATCAAGTATTTGCTTGCACTTAGTTTAGTTGAGAGGTGCAGTGCGGAAATAGGCCCTTTGGCCCACCGGGTCAGCGCCGACCTGCGATCCCCTCACATTAACACTATGTATCCTACACACACTAGGGACAATTTTTTACATTTACCAAGCCAATTAACCTACAAACCTGTACATCTTTGGAGCGTGGGAGGAAACTGACGATCTCGGAGAAAACCCACGCAGATCACGGGGAGAATGTACAGACAGCACCCGTAGTCGGGATCGAAACCGGGTCTCTGGCGCTGCATTCGCTGTAAGGCAGCAACTCTACCGCTGCGCCACCCTGAGGCTTACGTGAGTTTTCCCAGGGGCGATTGGGTTGACATATGATGAGCGTTTGATGGCACTGGGCCTGTACTCGCTGGTGTTTAGAAGACAATACAGGAGACCTCATTGAAACGTACAGAATAGTGAAAGGCTTGGATAGAGTGGATGTGGAGAGGATGTTTCCACTAGTGGGAGAGTAGGACCAGAGGGCACAGCCTCAGAATAAAATTACGCATATTTAGAATGGAGATGAGGAGGCACCCTCAGTCAGAGGGAGGTGAATCTGTTGAATTCATTGTCACAGATGACTGTGGAGGCCAAGTCATTGGGTATTTTTCAAGCGAAGATTGACAGATCCTTGGTTAGTATGGGTGTCAGGGGTTGTGGGTAGAAGGCAGGGGAATGGGGTTGAGAGGGAAAGATGGATCAGCCATGATTGAATGGCGAAGTAGACTTGATGGGCTGAATGGCCTGATTCTGCTCGTATAACTGATGAAAATATGAAAACAAGTCACTGAGGAGCCCACAAACTCATTGATTTAACCTTTGCAGCAATTTCTAACTGTGAATGCAGACTGAAGAACAGAAGCAAATATTGTGACAACATAAAGATTTATTGCCAATAAGCATTTAAATGGGAATACTGTCTCACGATAAGGAGTTAGCCATTGACTGAAACAAGCAAACAAACATCTTCTCTCAGTAGTTGTAAATCTTTGATCTTTACTCCTGAAGTCTGTGGATGATCTGTGGTTGAGAATATCATTAGGGGATGGGCCAAACGGCCTACCTCTGCTCCTATGTACTTATGAACTTTATAATTCATGGTTTCACTGATGGGTCAGGTCGGGGGGAGTTCCCCCGCCACGGGTACCATGTGATCCCATGCTACCTGTTCCATGGTCGGATAGTCGGCGACTAAACCGTCTCCCCCACCTGGTTTGCCAGGTGAAGGGGCTGCAGACCCCCAGCAGGACCAAAAACAAGACCTGTCAAAGGGCGGATGAGCTCCTAGCGAGCCAACGGCCATCGTGAATGGCTGCCCACTGAGGCTTTTCCCGGGGAGCATCAAAGCCATCCACCCAGTAACTGATGCTGTCCTGGCCTGGATGTCTACCCTTGGCCTACAACTTTAGGCTGTGCACGCCATACACAAGAAGAAGTTCCTTCCTGCACCATGAAGGAACTTCTTCATGGTAACTATCAGGGATGTGGATAACTAGCGTGGTGAAAGTTAGTAATGAATATGGTTGGGGTTGACTGGTTCAGCTTCACATAATGCACGATGCAGTTAGGACAAACGGAATGATACGAGCCACCTTCGTGTGCTGTCATTGTCTGTAACTCGATGCATCAAAGTGTTGTTAATTAGTTCAGAATTTGTGCTAATTAGGTAATATAAATGATGGCAAAGCTTGGTGCATATTCAAACCCGTATAAATAAAATATGTAACAGATTGCATGCTTCAAGCATATTTGTGCAGCACCTGTTGAAAATGAAAAATGTAAATACATTGAAATCATCAATATCCAAAAGCAAAATAGTAAAATACACAATACTGGGAATACTCTGCCAGACAAAAATGATTAAATATTTCCTATCCGAGTCATTCAGCATGGAAACAGGCCCTTCGGCCCAACTTGCCCGCGCCGACCAACATGCCCCCAATCAACACTAGTCCCACCTGCCTGCATTTGGCCCATATCCGTCTAAACCTTAAATAGATACAAAATGCTGGAGTAACTCAGCAGATCAGATACCATCCCTGGAGAAAAGGAATAGGCAATGTTTCAGGTGAGAACCCTTCTTCAGACTGAAGAAGGTATAATCCAACATATGCAGTTCCTTCCTCCACATTTCCACTAAACCGGTCCTCTCCATGTACCTGTCCAAATGTTTTTTAAATGTAGTGATAGTACCTACTTCAATTACCTCCTCGGGCAGGTCGTTGCATATACTACCAACCTTTGTGTAAAAATGATGCCCCTTCGGTTCATATTCAACCTTTCCTGCCCCTCACCTTAAACCTATGTTTTCTGGTTCTTGATTTCCCTACTCTGGGTAAAAGACTGTGCATTTACCCTATGTATTCCCCTCGTGATCTTATGCCCCTCTATAAGATCACCCATCATTCTCCGACGAATAAGACCAAAATCACCCTGCGTATCTTTCTCCTCATGATTTTGTGGTCCCCAATAATGCCCATCTTCAACCTCCATCACTCCTGAAAAAACAGTCCCAGTCCACCTGGCCTCCCCTTCTTACTCAAGCACTCCTGTCCTGTTAACAAGCTTGTGAATTCATTGCCACAGAAGGCTGTGGAGGCCAAGTCAATGGATATATTTAAGGGAGAGATAGATACTTCTTGCGTTTGAGGCAGCAGAAGCTATGCACCGCCCCTCCAGGCAATGCAGCCAGTTCAATGTGCTGTTGTTGAGGGCCGTCAGGTCTACCCCTGCACCGTGCTGCGCTGTTTGCTGGTCTGCTCCACACACGCAGGCTGCTGATGAACGCAGCCCCCAGCGATGCATGTTGGGGGCTGCACGGAGCCGGTTCAGGGCCACCCACTCTTTGCGGGGCAGGTCCGAGCCATGTGGGGCTGCGGTGTTCGGTGCAACAGTGAATTGCGGAGGTCGCGAAGTCTGTTCCCAGCTGGTTCTCCACGCTCCTAGTGTGTGGAAACCGGAGCCACAGAGGGTCGCTGCGTGACAGGAGAAGGGGCCACGAGATGAGCAGCAGAAATAGATAGATTCTTGATTGGTAAAGGTGTCGGGGATTATGGGGAGGAGGTAGGAGAATGGAGTTAAGAGGGAAAGATAGATGAGCCGTGGTTGAAAGTAGACTTGATGGGCCGAATGGCCTGATTCTGCTCCTATCACTTATGAACATGAATCTCTTCTGAAGCGTCTCCAGAATAAACACTTCCTGCGATATGGAGACCTGAATTGCACCAACGTCTCACCAACAGCGTGTACCACTGTAACGTGGCGTCCCTGCTCTTGTACTCTGCGGATGTTTGGGCGGGAAGAGAGGGGGTAAAAGAGGAATGTTGTGCATCCTGTATCACGTAAGGTGCCGTGAGAAGGCGTGAGAATCAGCAGAGGTAGAATAGAGTATCTGAGAGAGAATTGGACTAAATAGTACATGTTCATATGTTCACAAGTCATCAGAGCAGAATACCGTCACTCATTTTACATACTCTGATTTTTGTAGCTGTGGAGAGGAGCAGTGTCCCCAGTGTGAGTAGGATAAATGATAGCAGCAGAATTAGGCCATTCAGCCTATCAAGTCTACTCTGCCATTCACTCATGGCTGATCTATCTTTCCCTCTCAACCCCACTCTCCTGACTTCTACCCGTAACCCCTGACACCATTAGTAATTAAGAATCTGCCAATCTCAGCCTTAAAAATACCCATTGACTTGGCCTCCACAGCCGTCTGTGGCAATGAATTCCACAGATTCACCACCCTCTGACTAAAGAAATTCCTCTTCATCTCCATTCACATGGTTTGACCTTTTTATTCTAGGGCTGTGCCATCCCGTCCTAGATAGAGTTGCCGCCTTACAGCGAATGCAGCGTTGGAGACCCGGGTTCGATCCTGACTACGGGTGCTGTCTGTGCGGGGTTTGTTCGTTCTCCCCGTGACCTGCGTGGGTTTCCTCCCAGATCTCCGGTTTCCTCCCACACTCCAAAGACATACGGGTTTGTAGGTTAATTGGCTTGGTAAATGTTAAAAATTTGTTCCTGGTGCGTTTAGGATAATGTTAATATGCAGGGATCGCTGGTCGGAGCTGACCCAGTGGGCCGAAGGGCCTGTTTCCGAGCTGTATCTCTAACTTAACCTAACCTGGAAACATCCTCTCCACATCCACTGTATCCAGGCCTTTCACGATTCGACAAGCACTGGGCAGAAAGCACATCGCAGCAACACCCGCCTGCGGCCTTTGCGGTGCTTTGCTTTAATTAAACAGCAAGTTTGCAAATGCACAAGCATACACATTTGCAATTCTACACTTTAACTGCGTTTCTTGTGTGCAGGATGCAGTCACGTCGTATGAATCGAACCTACGCTACGTCAACCTGGCGCTTCAAGCCTGTTTAGACAAGGCAAAGACCAGCTCTCCGGGCAGCAGAGAGGGCAGAGGCCAGTGGATGTACGATTCACCTGCCCTGCCAAAGAAAAGGAAAGGTGGAGGTGGACCGAGGGACCTGGCAGAGCCGAGAGATGGCAATGACGCCAACGTCTGCTTTGGACCCAACTTGGTTCCGGTTCGGCAAGAAAAAGCAGCTGCTTCAGCAGAGGACAGAGTGTCTGAGGATCACCCAGTGGACAGCAGCCTGGAAGCGAATCAGCAACGCCTGCACTGCCATCCCAACCCTGCCAGTGGCGACGGGACTCTGATGTCCACTAATGAGTTGATAAACTGCTTGGTCCACCCGGACGTGATTCACTTAATGACTGAGATTCTGCTGGACAGGCATCGTTCCCATTAATCTCACCGTCTCTCACTTACTGAAGAAGGGTCTCCACCCGAAACGTCACCTATTCCTTCTCTCCAGAGATGTTGCCTCACCCGCTGAGTGACTGGAGCTTTTCATGTCTATCTTCAGTGTAAACCAGCGTCTCACTCACTAGCCTTTGGTTACAAGTCACTTGTCAGCGCCGTTTTTGGAAAACTTACCACCAATAAGATGTGTGCGTCTCACTGTATTAAAAGTCATATGGCATGGTTTGCAAATGAAAGTCAACCGTATTTCTCCTGGTTCTCCAACCAACAGGAGTAAAGAGGTTCTTCTGCAGTTGTATAGGGCTCTGGTGAGACCACATCTGGAGTATTGCGTACAGTTTTGGTCTCCTAATTTGAGGAAGGACATCCTTGTGATTGAGGCAGTGCAGCGTAGGTTCACGAGATTGATCCCTGGGATGGTGGGCTGTCATATGAGGAAAGATTGAAAAGACTAGGCTTGTATTCACTGGAGTTTAGAAGGATGAGGGGCTATCTTATAGAAACATATAAAATTATAAAAGGACTGGACAAGCTAGATGCAGGAAAAATGTTTCCAATGTTGGGTGAGTCCAGAACCAGGGGCCACAGTCTTAGAATAAAGGGGAGGTCATTTAAGACTGAGGTAAGAAAAAACTTTTTTACCCAGAGAGTTGTGAATTTATGGAATTCCCTGCCACAGTGGGCAGTGGAGGCCAAATCACTGGATGGATTTAAGAGAGAATTGGATAGAGCCCTAGGGGCTAGTGGAGTCAAGGGATATGGGGAGAAGGCAGGCACGGGTTATTGATAGCGTACGATCAGCCATGATCACAATGAATGGCAGTGCTGGCTTGAAGGGCCGAATGGCCTCCTCCTGCACCTATTTTCTATGTTTCTATGTTCCTAAGCCTGCTCCCAATGTTCAGTAAAATTGTGCCGAACCTTCTCCCTGTTTCCAATCCCGTTGCGGCCCCAAAATGCGTCAGCCTCGGTCTTCGGACTGCAGAGATACAGCGCAGAAACAGGACTTTCGGCCCACCGAGTCCGCGGCGACCAGCGATTCCCGCACATTAACAGCAGCCTACACGCACCAGGGACAATTTACAAATATACCAAACAAATTAACGTACACACCTATACGTCTTTGGAGTGTGGGAGGAAATCGAAGCTCTCGCAGAAAACCCACGCAGGTTACGGGGAGAACGTACAAACTCCATACAGGCGGCTATAATATTTTAAATTATCGCACTTAGTAGTCCCACAGTAGAACTATTCTAATTTTATCTATGATTGGTGCTTATTAAATATTTAGAAAACAGGGTAAGCTTTTGGAGCAGGTAATTTTCTGTGGCAGCATCCTTACCAGATGGTGTTTCAGCATCTGTGAATCTGATTATGACTGTTCAAAAAATATGATTATAAATGAGCTTGATGCCTGCCCATACCCACTAACCCATTCCAGATAACAAGGGTTGGCACGCCTCAAGTTCCCAAGAGACAGCCTGCAGAAGGAATAGGTTGCAAGTAGCAATGGGGCTCAGCTGGTGAATCCTGAGGTCCTGCCCCTTAAATGTTCAGTTGAGTTTAGTTTAGAGATACAGCATGGAAACAGGCCCTTCGAGACTGCACCACCCAGCGATCCCCGCACACAAACATTATGGGGTTAGGAGGGAGAGATTGATCTGCCATTATTGATTGGCCAAGTAGCCTTGATCGGCCGAATGGCCTAATTCTACTCCTATCACTTATGACCTTATGTCTACTCACACTGGGGACAATTTAACATTTATACCAAGCCAATTAGTCTACAAACCTGTACATCTTTGGAGTGTGGGAGTAAACCAAAGATCACAGAGAAAACCCACGCAGGTCACGGGGAGAACGTAGAAACTCCGCACAGACAGCGCCCGTAGTCGGCATCAAACCCGGGTCTGTGGCGCAGTCAGGCAGCAACTACCGCTGCACCGCCCTGACAGCTTGACAGCTCACCTTTCTTCAAAGGTGTTCAAACTATCGTTAAAAGGCTTTTAAGTACCATTCAAACGGATATATTTTCATGTGAAAATAACACCAGACAGTTGTTAAAAAGAAACATGAAGTTATATTTTAATTTATTTGACTAGAAATTGCAGAGTTGTGGACGCAGCCCAGACCATCACGCAAACCAACCTCCCTTCCATTCACTCCATCTCCGCTTCACGCTGCCTCGGCAAGGCCAGCAGCATCATCAAGGGCCAATGTGATCCCGGTCACACCCTCTTCTCCCCTCTCCCATCAGGCAAAGGGGTGCAGAAGTGTGAAAACGCACACCTCCAGATTCAGGGACAGTTTCTTCCCAGTTGTTATCAGGCAACTGAAACATCCCATCACCAACTGGAGAGTAGTTCAGTTTAGTTTAGAGGTACAGCGCGGAAACAGGCCCACCGAGTCCGCACCGACCAGCAATCCCCGCATGTTAACACTATCCTACACACACTAGGAGCAATTTACACAGCTACCAGGCCAATTAACCTACAAACCTGTACGTGTTTGGAGTGTGGGAGGAAACCGAAGATCTCGGAGAAAACCCACGCAGGTCACGGGGAGAACGTACGAACTCCGTACAGACAGCGCCCGTAGTCGGGATCGAACCCGGATCTCCGGTGCTGCGAGCGCCATCAGGCTGCAACTGTACCTCTGCGCCACCTTCACTACCACAGGACCTTATCTTGCACCCAACGTTATTCTCTTCATCCTGTATGTGGACACCGTAGATGTCTTGAATGTAATCATATATAGCCATTCCGCTGACTGGATAGCACGCAACAACAAAGCTACCTTCGTACATGTGGCAGTGAACTAAAGTAACTGAGTTTGTCCGTTCTCCCCGTGACCTGCGTTGGTTTTCTCCAGGTGCTCCGGTTTCCTCCCACACTCTAAAGGTTGCTTAATTGGCTTCGGTAAAAAATCGTAAATTGTCCCTAGTGTGTAGCATAGTGCTAGTGTAGGGGGTGATTGCTGGTCGACGCGGACTCGGTGGGCCGAAGGGCCTGTTTCTGCGCTGTATTTCTAAACTAAACTATAAACTGTGTCAGCAGCCATGGTGAGCCATTGATTTGGGATTGAAAAGTACATCTGAAACTTGGTGCAGAAAGGGTTAAAAAATTGTCTTGTTCCCCTTTCAGTCAATGCAGCTGGCATTGTCAGTTGTGGAAAGATGTACATCGGGGAAACAATTGATTTAATGTCACGGCTCATGAAAGGCACTTAGAAGATCAATTCGCCCTTTAATGCTGTAAATCCTACGTGGAGATTGCATCTAGTTTACCATAAGCTCATACATCCCTCCACCGAGCCTGTCGTCTCCAAATACCAACAGGTTCTGACCTGGGAAAAACAGCGGATCATCTGGGAGGACTAGGAGCCACAGGCTGAGGCTCTTGGTTAATCTGAGCTCAATGGATTTAAGAGAATTCTGCATTAATACGGTTTATCTCCTGACTTCAAAAGTATTTTATTCAAAGCAGGGCACCACATGGCAATGAAAAATTGAGACCAACCGTAGACCCGTCGACCATTTGGCTGAACACTTGCGCTCGGTCTGCCAAGGCCTACTGGATCTAAGCATTTTAACCCCTCCTCATTCCCACGCTGACATTTCTGTCCTGAGCCTCCCCCGTTGCCAGAGCGAGGCCGCACGTAAACTGGAGGAACAGCACCTCATCTTCCACTTGGGTAGCTTACAACCCATCAGTCAGAAGAAGGGTCTTGTCCCGAAACGTCACCCGTTCCTTCTCTCCAGATAATGCTGCCTGTCCCGCTGAGTTACTCCAGCTTTTTGTGTCTACGGTTTAAACTAGCATCTGCAGTTCCTTCCAACACAGTATGAACATTGAATCCTCCTAGTTTAGGTAACTTCTAGCTACCCCCTTCTCCCCTACATCTCCCCCCCCCCCTCTATTTTCCGCCACCTTTCCTCCCCTTTCCCCCATCTAGACCCATGGCAATATGATATTGGTCGCAATTGGTGGAGAACCAATTAAATACTCTTGACCCTTGACGTAGAAACATAGAAATTAGGTGCAGGAGCAGGCCATTCGGCCCTTCGAGCCTGCACCGCCATTCAATATGATCATGGCTGATCATCCAACTCAATATCATGTACCTGCCTTCTCTCCATACCCTCTGATCCCTTCGGCCACAAGGGCCACATTCAACTCCCTCTTAAATATGGCCAACGAACTGGCCTCAACTACCTTCTGTGGCAGAGAATTCCACAGATTCACCACTCTCTGTGTGAAAAACGATTTTCTCATCTCGGTCCTAAAAGACTTCCCCCTTATCCTTAAACTGTGACCCCTTGTCCTGGACTTCCCCAACATCGGGAACAACCTTCCTGCATCTAGCCTGTCCAACCCCTTAAGAATTTTGTAAGTCACTATGAGATCACCCCCCAATCTTCTAAATTCCAGCGAGTACAAGCCGAGTCTATCCAGTCTTTCTTCATATGGAAGTCGTGCCATCCCAGGAATCAGTCTGGTGAACCTTCTCTGTACTCCCTCTATGGCAAGAATGTCTTTCCTCAGATTAGGAGACCAAAACTGTACGCAATACTCCAGGTATGGCCTCACCAAGACCCTGTACAACTGCAGTAGAACCTCCCTGCTCTTGTACTCAAATCCTTTTGCTATGAATGCCAACATACCATTCGCTTTCTCACAGCCTGCTGCACCCATGCCTACTTCAATGACTGGTGTACCATGACACCCAGGTCTCGCTGCATCTCCCCTTTTCCTAATCGGTCACCATTCAAATAATAGTCTACCTTCCTGTTTTTGCCACCAAGTGGATAACCTCACATTTATCCACATTATACTGCATCTGCCATGCATTTGCCCACTCACCCAGTCTATCCAAGTCATCTTGCAGTCTCCTAGCATCCTCCTCACAGCTAACACTGCCCCCCTTCGTGTCATCCGCAAACTTCGAGATGTTGCATTTAATTCCCTCGTCCAAATCATTAATGTATATTGTAAATAGCTGGGGTCCCAGCACTGAGCCTTGCGGCACCCCACTAGTCACTGTCTGCCATCCTGAAAAGGACCCGTTCACTCCTACTCTTTGCTTCCTGTCTGCCAGCCAGTTCTCTATCCACATCAATACTGAACCACCAATACCGTGTGCTTTAAGTTTGTATACCAATCTCTTGTGCGGGACCTTGTCGAAAGCCTTCTGAAAGTCCAGATACAACACATCCACTGGTTATTGACAATTCATGCTTGAGTGTACAAGATCATGAGAAGAATAGATCGGGTAGACACACAGTGTCTTTTGTCCAGAGTAGCGGAATCAAGAACCAGGGGACATAGGTTTAAGTTGAAGGGGGAAATATTTAATAGGAACCTGAGGGGTAACTTTTTCACATAAAGGGTGGCGGGTGTAAGGAACAAGCAGCCAGAAGAGGTAGTTGAGGCAGGTACTATCGCAACATTTAAGAAGTATTTAGATAGGTACATGGACAGAATAGGTTTATGTGATCAAAGCAGAATTAGGTTATTCAGCCCATCAAGTGTACTCCATCTTTCAATCATGGCTGATCTATCTCTCCCTCCGAACCCCGCCTTCTCCCCAAACACCCATCCTAATCAAGAATCAATCTATCTCTGCCTTAAAAATATCCACTGACTTGGCCTCCACAGCCTTTTGTGGCGATGAATTCCACAGATTCGCCACCCGTGAACCAATTTAGAGGGATATGGGTCAAAATTAGGCTGGTGGGACTAATGTAGATGGGGCATGTTGGTTGGCGTGGGTAAGATGGGCTGAAGGGCCTGTTTCTGCGCTGTATGACTATATGACTATGATAGTCAACATAGATGTGCTGCTCGAAGACAATGAAGAACAGTTTAGTTTAGGGATACAGCACGGAAACGGCCTACGGCCCAGTGAGTCCGGCACCGACCAGCGATCCCCGCACATTGGCACTATCCTACGCACACTTGGGACAATTACACTTACACCAAACCAATTTACCTACATGCCTGTACGTCTTTGGAGCGTGGGAGGAAACCGAAGATCTCGGGGAAAATCCCACGCAGGTCACGGGGAGAACGTACAAACTCCGTACAGACGGCACCCGTAGTCGGGATCGAACCTGGGTCCCTGGTGCTGCGATTGCTGTAAGGCAGCAACTCTACCGCTGCGCCACCGTGCCACCTTGGTCTTTGCTACCTTTCCACGAATAACAGTGTTTACCCTTTGATCTCTGCTTCTAAAATCTGCTTTTGAAAACAGTGGACTTGAATTATAGAAGCGGACTATCAGCAACACAATCAGTATTATAAGGCCAGAGCGTCCATTTGCTGTATAGATCGGATGTGAACTAGAATAATAAAATTCTTACTTGCCACAGCTTTACAGGCATATTGGATATGATACGATACGATAGAACTTTATTTATCCCAGGAGGAAAATTGGTTTGCCAACCGTCATAAAAACACACAAGATACTTGAAACATGAAGTTAAAATGACGAATGGAAGGTCCAGGATTGGGGATGTGCAAAGATGTTTTGGGGGGTGGGGGGGGGGGGGGGGGAGTCAGTCTACCCCACGACAGAAAGGGGAGGAGTTGTACAGTTTGATAGCCACGGGGAAGAAGGATCTTCTGTGGTGTTCTGTGCTGCATCTTGGTGGAACCAGTCTGTTGCTGAAGGTTCTCCTCAGGTTGACCAGTGTGTCATGGAGGGGGTGAGCTGTATTCATAGCAAATTGGCATTGGCATTCATAGCAAAAGGATTTGAGTACAAGAGCAGGGAGGTTCTACTGCAGTTGTACAGGGTCTTGGTGAGGCCACACCTGGAGTATTGCATATAGTTTTGGTCTCCTAATCTGAGGAAAGACATTCTTGCCATAGAGGGAGTACAGAGAAGGTTCACCAGACTGATTCCTGGGATGGCAGGACTTCCATATGAAGAAAGACTGGATAGACTCGGCTTGTACTCACTGGAATTTAGGAGATTGAGGGGGGATCTTATAGAGGCTTACAAAATTCTTAAGGGGTTGGACAGGCTAGATGCAGGAAGATTGTTCCCGATGTTGGGGAACTCCAGAACAAGGGGTCACAGTTTAAGGATTTAGGACCGAGATGAGAAGATCTTTTTTCACACAGAGAGTGGTGAGTCTGTGGAATTCTCTGCCACAGAAGGTAGTTGAGGCCAGTTCATTGGCTATATTTAAGAGGAAGTTAGATGTGGCCCTTGTGGCTAAAGGGATCAGGGGGTATGGAGAGAAGGCAGGTACAGGATACTGAGTTGGATGATCAGCCATGATCATATTGAATGGCGGTGCGGGCTCGAAGGGCCGAATGGCCTACTCCTGCACCTATTGTCTATGTTTCTATGATTGTCCAGGATGCTCCACAGTTTGAGGAGCATCCTCCCCTCCGAGACACACCTCCCATGAATTCAACTCCGCCCCCAGGACAGAGCCGGCCTTTCTGATGGGTTTGTTGGTCCCACTGGCGTTGGCGGTCTTCGCCCCGCTGCCCCAGCACACACGGCAGCGTAGAAGATGGCACTGGCTGCCACCGATTGATAGAACATCTGCAGCATCTTACTGCAGACGCTGAAAGAGCGGAGCCTCCTCACCAAGTACAGCCGGCTCCGTCCCTTCTTGGACAGGGCCTCGGCGTTCCTGGACCAGTCCCGTTTAATTACTGTCCAGAATAAACTCCATGGTATTTGCACTCCCTGGTAAACAACAATAAATATGCAGTCAATTATTCTGTAAACTAGACCATGATCGTGCTAAAACCAATGTACATAGTGTAAAAGCACATTGTCTGAGGAAGGGTCCCGACCCGAAGCGTCACCCATCATTGTTCTCCAGAGAAGCTGCCTGACCCGCTGAGTTACTCCAGCACTTTGTGTCTGTTGTTTCCAGCTGAATATCTAAGGAAATCTTATCAATCTGTGGCTATCTTCAGTATCCCGCAGCAACCGCAGTGCCTTCCACATACACGTAGAATATATATAGTATGGTAACCGGGGCAGCACACTGGCATAGCTGCCTTGCAGCGCCAGAGACCCGGGTTCGATCCTGACCTCGGGGCTCTGGCTATTTGGAGCTTGTCTTATTCTACGGAAGCCCCGGTTTCCTCCCACACTCCAAAGATGTACAGGTTTGTAGGTTAATTGGCTTCTGTATATTGTAAATTGTCCTTAAGGTGTAGGATATTGGCAGTGTATGGGGTGATCTCTGGTCGGTGTGGTCTCGGTGGTCCTAAGGGCTATTTCTGCGCTGTATTTCTAAAGTCCAACACAGCATATTGCATATTTTTTAAAGTATTTTCAAGTGATTCTTGTATATATGTTTCATTTCTTCTGATCCTATTAATTTCTGCCTTCCACTGTAATCCCTTTTGTAATGTGATCTCCTTCCTTTCATCCACTTTCTCCTTATTTTTTCCCTCCTGCGCCATTCATGCTCGCCCTGATGAGGAGTCACTGACCTGCAATGCTCATTCTTGCCTCCACAGATGTTGCTTGACCTGCTGAGTGCTTGCAGTGTTATGCTTGTGTTGGTGGCGACATTCGGAAGAGAAATGGGGTTTACTGATGCCCTCCTGACCTCCCCTCTTCATTCCTGTGTGGTTTATACCCTAACCCGTCACCTAAACATGCCAAGTTTCCTTGCGGAAGAAACACTTTAGTTGATGGAGGAGGATTTGAGTTACAGGAGCAAAATTATAGCCAGCCTTGGATGCCAGTAATTCAGCCACACACGGCATCAGTGACTTTGACCAGCTGAGTGAATGCACCTTGATCTACAAATCTTTAGTGTGCCCAGTGCAAAAACAAAATACAAGTTGCTGGAGGAAATCAGAGGGTCAGGCAGCATCTGTGGAGGCAGAGGGATGGTCCACGTCTCGGATCGGGACCCTGCATTAGGACTGAAAGGGGAGAGGGGCGGCACGGTGGCGCAGCAGTAGAGTTGCTGCCTTGCAGAAGCCAGAGACCCTGGTTCAATCCTCACCACACGCGCTGTCCACATGTTCATAAATTCATAGCTTAAAGGAGCAGAATCAGGCCATTCGACCCATCAAGTCTTCTCCACCATTCAATCATAGCTGATCTATCTTTCCGTCTCAACCCTCTTCTCCTGCCTTCTCCCCACAACCCGTGACAACCCGTAATAATCAAGAAAGTATCAATCGCCACCTTGAAAATATCCATTGACTTGGCCTCCACCGTCTTCTGTGGCAATGAATTCCACAGATTCACCATCCTCTGACTGAAGAAATTCCACCTCATCCCCTTTCTAAAGGTACGTCCTTTTGTTCTGAGGTGATTGCCTCTGGTCCTAGACTCTCCCACTAGTGGAAACATCCTCACCACATTCACTCTATCCAGGTCTTTCACTATTTGTTACGTTTCAATGAGGTCCCCCCCTCCGGATTGATCCCCTTTTTCTCCGGATGTTCCAATTTCCTCCCACACTCCAAAGACAAACAGGTTTGTAGGTTAATTGGCTTTGGTAAAAAATGGTAAATTGTCCCTAGTGTGTAGGATGGTGATCGGTGTGGACTCGGTGGGCCGAAGGGTCTGTTTCCGCGCTGTATCTCTAAAATCTGAAGTCTAAAGAGAGAGAAGTGAGGGGCAGGAATGAGACAAGAGCTGGTGGACAACTCTGCCAAATTGGGGGTTGGGGAGAATAAAGATCGATCGCAACATCTGCAACTCTTCTGTAGGAAGGAACTGCAGATGTTGGTTTACACGGAAGACAGACACAAAATACTGGAGCAACTCAGCGGGAACTCAACAGGCAGTATCTGTGGATAGGAGGAATGGCTGACGTTTCGGTTCGAGACCCTTCTTCACCAAGCACGACATCCGGAGGCTGCAGCAAATCGTTCAATCAGCTGAGAAGGTTGTTGGCTGCAACTTTCCCCCCATCGACGAACTGTACACTTCAAGGGCCAGGAAGCGAGCGGGCAAGATCATCTCTGACCCCTCTCACCCTGGCCACAAACTCTTTGAAACACTTCCCTCTGGAAGGCAACTCCGGACTGTCAAAGCCACCACAGCCAGACATAAAAACAGCTTTTTTTTCCCCACGAGTAGTAGCTCTACCCAACAACCAAATGTCTGTAGCCTCCTTTTGTGCTGGTATTTTTTTTCATTCACAAGTTTCAACTATAATGTTTTATTCTTAATGTTTTATGTTTTATTCTTAGTCGTTTACTGTATGTCGTGTTGCTACTTGCGAGCAGAGCACCAAGACAAATTCCTTGTATGTGTACATACTTGGCCAATAAACTTATTCATTCATTCATTCATTCATTCATTTATTCTTCGTACTATCTTTGGTGTAAGCCAGCTTCTGCAGTTCCTTCCTACACAAATTGGTGGAGTAAATCAGTGGGTCAGTCAGCATCTCTGGAGAAAAGGAATAGGTGACGTTTCAGGTCAAGACCCTTCAGTCTATGGTGTTCATCTTGAGTGTGTCTATCTCTCCCATCCCAAACCACACCACGGCTTTTCAAATGATGTTTTTATTTCTAAGACACCGTAGTGGTATTGAATTGACAAGGACATATTGAATTCCCTGATGGGAGGGATCAGAATCCCTTACATGCAAACAATAAATAAATATTACTGGACAAATTGTACCATCTGAGATTAGATCCGTTTTTGCAATGACCCGGTTCAGGAATAGCCTACTTCCCCACAGCCATCAAGCTATTAAACTTGGCTCGGACAAAACTCTGAACATTAATACCCCTCAATCTGTTATTTGCACTTTATTAATTTATTAATTCATGTGTGTATTTGACGTATATAATTGTAGTCAATGCCTACTATGTTCTGTTGTGCTATGCAAAGAAAGAATGTCATTGTCCTGTCAGGGACACATGATAATAAACTCTTTTGACTTGACTTGACTTTGAGATCCTGCTCATTGATTTACATTGGAGATAGATTTAAACAGGCAATGCATCATGACGGGTGTCAGGGGTTATCGGGAAAAGGCAGGAGAATAGGGATAGCAGGGAGAGATAGATCAGCCATGATTGAATGGTGGAGTAGACTTGATGGGCCGAATGGCCAAATTCTGCTCCTATCACTTATGACAGCTTTTCAAATGATGGCGGGATTTCGAGAACATTCCTGGACAGTTTCTTGCTTTGAGATTGGGGGTTTTTTCTACCTACAATTCCTAATGCTAGCTGCATTATCTCGATGGTCACGGACCCTGACTGCAATAAATGGTCTCTCAACTCAGTTTCCATTACCCGCGAAGATTAAAGAGGCTCGGCTGTTTACATTAGTCACCTCCGGCATACTCGGTATAGTCATTAAATTAATTGGATTTTTAAAACTTATTTGTAATTTTTCATCTGTAAAGAAGTTTCATTTTGCCATGATGTAGCCTGCTGTGAAATTATGGCAGTGACTTAGAGAAGTTGTTCTCAAGGGTGAATCCCGAATGTCTGGGGATTGAAAAGGTGCGAGTGGTCCATCTTTGATCCTCGGCAAGGCCAGCAGCATAATCAAGGATGAGTCGCACCCTGGCCATTCCCTCTTCTCCCCTCTCCCATCGGGCAAAAGGTACTGAAGTGTGAAAACGCACACCTCCAGATTCAGGGACAGTTTCTTCCCAGCTGTGATCAGGCAACTACCACAACTACTGCCCTGAACTACTATCTACCTCACTGGTGACCCTCGCATTATTTTAGATCGGACTTTACTGGCTTTACCTTGCTCTAAACGTTATTACCTTATCATGAAGATAGACACAAAAAGCTGGAGTAACTCAGCGGGTCAGACAGCATCTCTGGCGAAAAGGAATTGGTGGCATTTCGGGTCGAGATTCTTCTTCAGAGGTTCTCAATCCGAAACATCACCTACTCCTTTTCTCCAGAGATGCTGTCTGACCCGCTGAGTTACTCCAGCTTTATGTGTCTACTGTTTAAACCGGCATCTGCAGTCCCTTATCATGTATCTATACACTGTGAATGGCTCGATTGTAATCACGTATTGTCTTTCCGCTGACTGGATAGCACGCAACAAAAGCTTTTCGCTGTACCTCGGTACACGTGACAATAAACTAAACTAGAGCTGAACTGCTTTTCAGAACTGGCCACGATATCTTCTCAGGCAGTGATGATGTCTCGGAACTTGGGTGTGGAAGAGGATATTTGTGAAATGCGCTCAGAGATTCTAAGTCCATAACAAGCGATGATTTCAATCTGTTCGCATTATCTTGGAACGATGCAGCACTATCCAGTCTTGCACATTCCTCCAATTCTAGTCTTTAACTCATTCACTCACTCCCTGCATCCAGACTCTTTCCTGCTGTCCGTGAACGCAATTTAAACAGGAATCATTCACTTGCAGTTAAGATTGAATGACACCTGATTGGAGCGGCTATGCGTAGAAAATCATTCCTGCATTGTTTCTATCCACCTGGCTCACACCTTTCTTCAGACCCAAAGGAGACAAAAAGCTGGAGAAACTCAGCGGGTGAGGCAGCATCGATGCAGCGAAGGAGTAGGCGATGTTTCGGATCGAGACCTCTGAAGAAGAATCTCTGAAGAAGAATTCCTTCGCTCCATAGATGCTGCCTCACCCGCTGGGTTAACCATGTAACCATATAACAATTACAGCACGGAAACAGGCCATCTCGGCCCTTCTAGTCCGTGCCGAACAACTTTTTCTCCAGCTTTTTGTCTACCTTTGATTTTTCTTAAACAATTCTTCAGACCCATATCGTGCCATAGGCAATAGGAGCAGAATTAGGCCATTTGGCCCATCAAGTCTGCTCTGCCATTCAATCATGGCAGATCTATCTCTCCCTCCTAACCCCATTCCCCTACCTTCTCCCCATAACCCCTGACACCCGTACTAATCAAGAATCTATCTCTGCCTTATCGGAGGAAGGATTTGCTGGTGTTGGAGAGGGTCCAGAGGAGGTCCATGAGAAAGGTCCCGGGGTTGATGGTGTTAATGCATTGAGGAGCGTTTGCTGGCTCTGGGCCTGTACTCGCTGGAGTTTACAAAGATGAGGGGAGGTCTCATTGAAACGTACAGAATAAGGAGAGGCCTGGACAGAGTATGGTATGGTACTTTTATGTGTCGCATGTGATGGGACATGTTGGCCGGTGTGGGCAAGTTGGGCCGAAGGGCCTGTTTCCGCGCTATATCTATGACCCAATAGATGATGGCAAGGAAAGATAATTAATGTCAATTTGTGCCAAAAAAAAAAACTAAAAGACATGGTTGGAAGGTTATTGGCAAAAGAAACAGCAAATAAATGAGGCGAGTTATACAAATTAAGTTCTAATGATGTGGATTCCACGGGAGGTCCAAGTGTCAATTGCTGGGCGATTCCCATGAGATGCAGTCATATTAAGCACCTAATAATGAAGACATTTTGCTTCATATTAGGAGGTCGCTGCGAGCTGCCACTTTAAGACCCTTGTGAGGATGGTCACGAAGATATGTGAGTCTTCCATCGATTAGGTCATGCTTTAAGAACTCTCTGCAAAGAGTTGAATCGCTGCCCATAACTTCATACCAGCAAAGGATTTATTGCTCTGCTGTCAAATTGCATCTTTATTTAATTGGCCTGATTATATTTTCCTGTCAACGCAGATGTCAAGCTAACAGGCATCTAGTTTCCAAGATTAAGCATTTGACCTTTACAAGACAGATATTAAATTGAGCAGTCAATATCTTCCAGTCAATTTTGCAGCAACCCTAATGTACAAGGGACGTTAGCAGTTTTCTTGCACTCTTTCTTTCACCCTTCATTTCTTTTCATACATATCAAAGCTTGTTGCCTTCAACAGTGAGATTGCAGAGATCTCTGTGTATGCGTGACGCTACACGTCCCGGTTGGAATCAAGAGATCTATGGAAAGGAACTGCCCCCGAAGACAGACACAAAATGCTGGAGTAACTCGGCGGGACAGGCAGCATCTCTGGAGAGAAGGAATGGGAGAGAAGGATGGTCTCAACCCGAAACGTCACCCATTCCTTCTCGCTAGAGATGCTGCCTGTCCCGCTGAGTCACTCCAGCATTTTGGTGTCTGTCTTTCAAGTCCCAAGAAAACCTGAGGATCGTTAATTAGTAGCACCCTCCTGCACCATACACTGTATTTTGTGGCTAAAAATGATCTTGGAAGATCTTTGTTAAATCACACCCCTTAAACTGTTTAAATAACCTTTACAAGACTCTTGTTTAAGAAAGAACTGCAGATGCTGGAAAAATCGAAGGTAGACAAAAATGCTGGAGAAACTCAGCGGGTGAGGCAGCATCTACGGAGAGAAGGAATAGGGTCAACCCGAAACGTCACCTATTCCTTCACTCCATAGATGTTGCCTTTACAAGACTCTTGGACAGGTACATGGATGAGAAAGGTTTAGTTTAGATTAGTTTAGTTTATTTTAGAGATACAGCATGGAAACAGACCCTGTGGCCCAACTCATCCATGCAGACCTAGATGCCACATCTAAGCTGGTCCCATTTGTCCGCACTTGATCCATACCTCCCTAGGGCAGCACAGTGGCACAGCGGTAGCGGGTGCTGTCTGTACGGAGTTTTTACGCTCTCCCCGTGACCAGCGTGGGTTTTCTACAGAATCTCCGATTTTCCTCCTACATTCCAACGACGTCCATATCTGTGGGTTAATTGGCTTCAGTAAATTGTCCCTAACCTGTGGAATAGAACTAGCGTATGGGTGATTGTTGGTCGACACGGACCCGGTGGGCCGGAGAGACTGTCTCTGTGCTGTATCTCTATAATCTGTGCGACCAAAATATAATAAGCACATCTCCTGTTCCATCAGAGGCCCAGACTGCCTCGACCACTGATAAACAACCATCAAACGCTGTACCTCCAAACGAATGTATCTCTAAACTAATGTCTCTAAACTATCCCTAAACGGGCAGAGGGGTCGAGTTACCGTGCTTTCAGCGTCAGGGACCCGGGTTCGATCCTGACCACGGGTGATGTCTATACACAGTTTGTACGTTCTCCCTGTGACTGGGTTTTATCCGAGATCTTCGGTTTCCTCCCAAACTCCAAAGACACACAGGTTTGCAGGTTAATTGGCTTGGTATAAATGTAAATTGTCCCCAGTGTGTGTAGGGTAGTGTTAATGTACGGGAATCGCTGGTCGGTGCGAACTCGGTGGGCCGAAGGGCCTGTTTCTGCGCTGTTTCTCCGAACTAAACTAAACTAAACCTTTCCCATACATATACCTGTCGAAGTGTCTTGTAAATGGTGTTATTTAAACCATTTAAGGGGTGGGCTTTAACAAAGTCCTTCCAGTATCATTTATAACAAAAAAACACAAAACGTTACTAATTTTCCATTGCAAGGTTAACCAGGAACCTTTGTGATGACTTCAATATTGACTGACGGAAAGATAGAATGATCTGTCAGCTTGCCGCTATGATTCATCTGGCCCACTTGGTGGACTGGAAGGAAAACTGTCTTACTCGTGAGGGGCAACATGTGATAGAGAGAAGGTTTGTGGTTGCCTCTCTTGCGTGAGTAGTTCAGCCCACACTGACTCAGTGAGTTCTGCTATAGCTTGTTGTGTCTCCACAAGACCCGCTAAATTTAGTTTAGTTTAGAGATACAGCGCGGAAACAGGCCCTTCGGCCCACCGGGCCTGCACCGACCAGCGATCCCCGCACACTAATGCCATCCTACACACACTAGGGACAATTTACAATTCTTACCGAAGTCAATTAGCCTGCAAACCTGTACTTCTGTGGCGTGTGGGAGGAAACCGGAGCACCCGGAGAAAACCCACGCAGGTCACGGGGTGAATGTACAAACTCCATACTGACAGCGCCCGTAGTCAGGATTGAACCCACGAGTCTGGCGCTGTAAGGTAGTAACTCTATCGCTATGCCACCATGCTGCCTTTATCTTTACTTATGTTAACCTCATAGAAACATAGAAACATAGAAATTAGGTGCAGGAGCAGGCCATTCGGCCCTTCGAGCCCGCACCGCCATTCAATATGATCATGGCTGATCATCCAACTCAGTATCCTGTACCTGCCTTCTCTCCATACCCCCTGATCCCTTCAGCCACAAGGGCCACATCCAACTCCCTCTTAAATATGGCCAACGAACTGGCCTCAACTACCTTCTGTGGCAGAGAATTCCACAGATTCACCACTCTCTGTGTGAAAAACGATTTTCTCATCTCGGTCCTAAAAGACTTCCCCTTATCCTTAAACTGTGACCCATTGGCCTGGACTTTCCCCAACATTGGAAACAATCTTCCTGCATCTAGCCTGTCCAACCCCTTAAGAATTTCGTAAGTCTCTATGAGATCACCCCTCAATCTTCTAAATTCCAGCGAGTACAAGCCGAGTCTATCCAGTCTGTCTTCATATGGAAGTCCTGCCATCCCAGGAATCAGTCTGGTGAACCTTCTCTGTACTCTCTCTATGGCAAGAATGTCTTTCCTCAGATTAGGAGACCAAAACTGTACGCAATACTCCAGGTGTGGCCTTACCAAGACCCTGTACAATTGCAGTAGAACCTCCCTGCTCTTGTACTCAAATCCTTTTGCTATGAATGTCAACATACCATTCGCTTTCTTCACAGCCTGCTGCACCTGCATGCCTACTTTCAATAACTGGTGTACCATGACACCCAGGTCTCGCTGCATCTCCCCTTTTCCTAATCGGTCACCATTCAAATAATAGTCTACCTTCCTGTTTTTGCCACCAAAGTGGATAACCTCGCATTTATCCACATTATACTGCATCTGCTATGCATTTGCCCACTCACCCAGTCTATCCAAGTCATCCTGCAGCCTCCTAGCATCCTCCTCACAGCTAACACTGCCCCCCAGCTTTGTGTCATCCGCAAACTTCGAGATGTTGCATTTAATTCCCTCGTCCAAATCATTAATGTATATTGTAAATAGCTGGGGTCCCAGCACTGAGCCATGCGGCACCCCACTAGTCACTGTCTGCCATCCTGAAAAGGACCCGTTCACTCCTACTCTTTGCTTATCGCCTTCCCACTTCCCAGGATCGAACCCGGGTCTCTGGCACTGTAAGGCAGCAACTCTACTGCTGCGCCACCGTGCCACACATTTGTATTAAGATTAGCATTAACTTTTAATATCAAATGCAGACATTCAGCTCCTATTCAAGAGTCAAGATTGTCTAATTGTCATACGTACTAACAGCAATACTATGAAATGTTTGCAGCAGCATAACAGGCCTTTTATATACAATACACATGTAATAAACAACTGAAATATTTGTGCAAAAAAACAAAAGTGCTTAGTACAAGCAAACACAGTCCATAGACCTACCTGATCTCCCGGTTGCCAAACACTCCCTTTCCCATTCCCACACTGACCTTTCTGTCCTGGGCCTCCTCCACTGTCAGAGTGAGGCCCAGCGCAAATTGGAGGAACAGCACCTCATATTTCGCTTGGGCAGCTCCCACCCCAGCGGTATGAACATTGACTTCTCTAACTTCAAGCAACCCTTGCTTTCCCTCTCTCGCCATCCCCCCCCCCTTCCTAGTTCTCCGACCTGTCTAACTGTCCTCCTGATTAAATTTTATTTTTATATGCCTCAGTGTCACCTTCCCCTAGCTAACAATGGTCCATTTTACATTTTCCTTGAGCTGTGGCCCCTTTGATCTCTCATTTTCACACCTTACCCTTCCATATCTCTGAGTCTCCCTCTCCCCTGACTCTCAGCCT